>VZTD01001040.1:3104625-3385068 GCA_013397725.1 Rhagologus leucostigma | reverse complement strand
AAAAAAAAAAAAAAAAAAAAAAAAAAAGGGGTGAAATCCATTCATGTGGTGACTGGACTTCCCTGAACAAAGTACCAATATCAGCAGCCTGATTCAACCACCAGATGGTCTCTCCACAATTACCTTACAGACATGCAAAGGGACTTGGTATTAACAACATAAAATTAATCCTCTTTAAATTTGGTTCAGGATGTTAAATATGCATATATATATATATATATATATATATATATACACACACACACATTCATATCAAGGTAGGGGGGAGAATTACTTTGCACTTTGTGAAGTTTACCAAACTCACTNATATTTTATTAGTCATTCCTATATTCCTTGGTTTCAAATGGGAATCATAACAATGACAGCACAGCTGAAATGTGTCTCCCCTCCCAAAATGGAAAAACTCACACATGCAGAGGCTCCTGTCTCAAGGGTGTACCAGCTTTGCCAGAACATCTTTTTTTCTCTGGCATATTGCTTTGCAGCACTCTCCAGTTTTTGCATTGGCCTCCTGAGCTTTACAGTAATGAAAATCTAGAATAGTTTATAACAACTAGTATAAATTTTATATATTACTTAGTCGTGTATTATAAGACTACCTAGGGGTCATAGGCAATGCCGTATCCTCTTGCACCGTGGACTGTACAAATCCCTAATAAAATGTACCCACTGACCCTGAGATTTTAAATAAACAAGGTACAGTGTGAAGGAGGACACATGCATCAGCCTTATTTACAGGCAAAGAACTGAGAAATTAAGAGGTTTACCAAGATAGAAAAATTGTCCATAGAGAAGTCTGGAATGTCAGCAAGTTTCAGAGAAACTGCTTTTCTTCTTATTGAGATGTCAAATATGTTTGAATATTTTAGTTTTAAAAAGATAAAAATAAATAAAAACTGAATGACAAAATATGAAAAGAAATGTATATATACTAGAGTAGCAAAAAATAAAGCAAAAATATACAAGTTTCTGAGTAAACAAAGGTTTAAATTGTCAGCTGCTCTACTCAAAATATGTCAGAGAGATTTAACCCTCTGATCTTCTGAGACACTAGAGTTTGAAAATCAATGGGTTTTGGAGCAGGTCAAATGTCAGGTATTTTCATATTTGGTAAAGGACACTGCATTTTCAGTTTTGCTTTGATTCAACCTGGAGAGAGAGGACTGAGCAGTGAACTCGAGCCTGTCTGAAAGGATCAGTTAAACTATAAATACTAAACTATAACTGATAAACTATAACTGCACTACCCACCTCAACACCCCTCTGCACCTGTGTGAGGCATCGACGGTAGATCACACCATGTGCATATAACCATGTCTGCTAAGAAAGCAGATTAAGAGGTCAGATACGGAATGGGGCATCAGTACCAAATTGTTCTAGAAGACGAAACATCGACATTATGCAGAAACTGATGGGTATACAAGTACCAAACAGAAAGTGGGGTATGAACAAGAGCAGATGCCATGCATTTCCTTGAATGACGGTGGGGAATCTCCATTCTCTCTTGTCATTTTTCAAGCTGACAGGGAGGACAGACTCCAGCTGGATCAGATGTCACCCAGAATTACCAACCAGAAACCAGAACCGATGCAGCTGCACAGACTTCTCCAATGAAGGTATGACGGAAACATTAGGCAAACCTGCTGCACCCAGATGTACATGACTGTAATTTCTGAATGGCAAGGTGAGGAGGTATAGCCTTCTGCCTGTACAGCTATACCCCATAACATCTGCACTGGTAAAGTTAATTACAGGTGCTAATGACAAAAACTTTTAACCTAGAGCCCCTGACACTGACCACACACAAATATTTTGTGACAGCAATTCAGTGTAGTCTATGCCTCATCTGTGGGCCAGCCTTGCTTTGTCTTTCACTCTGCTTGTAGAGGATTTGGAAAAGGCCCGCTGGAGTATTGCTGTGACTCACATGTGGAGTCCTGCCCATGTAGATCAGGGAGTGGTGGGAGGTGACGTAAATACCCATGTCTCCTCCCACACTGAAATAATTGAATCTCCAGGTGTTAGACTTGAGAATCGCTTCCAAATCCCACAGGATATACATACCATTATGTGCTTTACTGAGATATATTTCTCTCAGTGGAAACTGCTCTAACAAAGGGAAACAACTCTTTTCGAAAATGTAGTTTTAAAATGCTCTGCAAATAACGACTATGCCTGAGCACCAATATAGAACCACCTATGGTCCCAGGACACTCCTCTCATCAGCAGGGCTGGGGACAGAGTAACATGACGTGCTTTAACATACGTAAGGTGTTTAAATTTAAAATTATAGAAAAGATTAAAAGATTAAAAATTGTTAAAAGATTAAAAATGACCTGCAGGATTTGTTTTTCCAGACAGGTGTTATTCCATAGAATTGTTCCATAGAGTTTTCACCAAGCACAGGAAACACCAAGACATTTCCTATTTCATTCCCCAGCTGAGGAGCTCTGAGAAGGATTCCAGTTACAATGTAGACCGTACCATCACTTACACCCATAGAGAACTATTCAGTTTGATGGGACTGTATGAGTGTAACTGGGGTCAGAATTTGGCCATATTTATTTTTCACATACATCCACAGTTTTAGCCTGTAACGCTGTTTGGGTTATGCATCATGTTTGTATTAATAGCTTTTGCTTTCCTACAGAAATTCTAATTTAGATACGTGGCTAAGAAGTTGGTGTTTAGCCTCCTTATTTTTACTCTTCTTCTCAAAAAAGAATAAATGACAGTTCGGAGCTGGAGTTTATCAAGCTTTTCTGTGAGAAATCAGCCAAACAAAATCTTGTCTCTCTTGTACTACAAAATGTTAGTTACCGTCCTTGCTGTGTGTTGTGTAAATGAGACCATTCTGTAGCCAAATGCAAGGTGAGAAACAATGGCTATATTTCTTTATTTGAGATCTTACATAATTTATTTAAAAAAAAAAATTTCAAGCCTTTAGAATATGTCTAACTGAAGATTTATTGATTGATTGATGATGTGTGTCCATGGTTTGCTATCTGAATTTTAACAGCTATAAATCAATGTAATATCCTCTTATGCAGCCTGATTTTCTCATTAAA
The DNA here is from genome assembly GCA_013397725.1 of Rhagologus leucostigma. Taxonomy (NCBI): domain Eukaryota; kingdom Metazoa; phylum Chordata; class Aves; order Passeriformes; genus Rhagologus; species Rhagologus leucostigma. The sequence continues at coordinate 3,382,000 of VZTD01001040.1, read as the reverse complement.
GAAACAAGCTTGCTTTGTTTACTTTGTGCTGTGATGTGTTTATTAAAGTTTCGGAGCTTTCTTTTACAACCACAGCAAAGTAAAAACAAAGCCCTTGCACTTCACCATTTCTCTTCTGAGACTAAGCATATTTCAGCAGCTTTGTGTATTTATGAACTGTATTGCCCAAAGTTTCCTAAATTATTAGTCAAAAATAGTTTTGCAAACTTGCCTAAGTCACTTGGAAATATGAAAATAGTCAATCTTAGGTTCTAGTGGATGGTATTCACAAGGCCTAGAAGACTCTAAAATAACTCACAGAAGTACAGTGATAAAATATTTTGCCATTAATAATTTATCAAAGGCCAAAAAATCATCTAGAAAATAGTTTTGACAAAACACTAATACAGCTGAGGAAGAGCTCAGTGGTAACAGTGTGAATGATGACACTCAGAGACACCTTTCGCAATTTTCCATTTTGTCTTGGATTTACATATTAAAATATATTGACATCAGAAAATGAACATTCTCCCACCACTAAGGCATTTAAAAATATTCCCAGATGAAGAAAAAAATACTAATCATAGTACCTCATATTTAGGCTCCCACAGAATTGCTACCCATGGAAGCAATTGTAACCAAAACTGTGGGGCAATTTCAAATCACTGATGAAAGATGAAAATCACCAAGTTCCAGAGAACCAAGAAAAAAATGGTGAAATCATATGGAGATAATGAATGCTTTGTTATCGTAAATGATGGGATAGTGAAAAGGTTGATGGCTGAATAAAAGTGGACCAATACATAGTCATATGGATTTGACTTTTTCTTTGTATTGTTTTAACATTACTCTCCACAAAGACTTTTTTCTGCTAAGATTTTTAAGCAGATAGACTTATAAGAACTATGAAATCATGAATATTCATAGTAATGAGCCATGTTTTCACTGGTCTGATTTTTTATTTGTACTGCAGTTGCAATATGTTTTATGTTATAGTATCTGTAACTTATTACCTCAAGCAAGCTAACTTGTGTAATGTTAGGGCTTGTCTTCCTTTATTTACATGATGCTTTTAAAATTGGTTTGATGATCTGTTTGCCACTGAGAGTTAGCAATAATGAAAGCAACAAAAGATATCCTCAGCCAGCAGCTAAGAGTGTGACCTTAGGAAAAAATTATGCTAAATTCTAAGTATCCCACCATCTCTTCTACCTTACAAGTATATCACTTCCACTTACAGGTAAATCAGATCCCTGTTTTTTTTATTCGTTCTTTGGAACAACCAAAAATATGGGGTCCTGGATTTATATGTGAAAAAAACATTCAAAATCATCTGTAAATCCTCAAACTGAGTATAGCAGACTTAGTTTGATTGACTGCACCAGGCCTTTGTTATTTTATTGAAAAACATGGGCATTTTCTCTTCCAGCAAATCCATATTAGTGCCTCTGTTCATTTCTGCTGCCTACTTTAAACCCTCTGTTGCTACTGCCACTTTCTTTTCAAGATAGACTGACTACCTCAGACACTGTCCTCCTGAACCCTTTCCTGCACTTGAAAAATGAAAACTGCCAAACTGGGGTAAATGGCTGTACAGCACAACTTACCAATGTCAGTGGCTTCATGCTCAAATTAAGAAACATGTAATGCATACTTCTGAACCTATGAAATAAATGCATGTCTCAGAAATTTAACTCCAAAGAAAAAGAACAGAAAAAAAAACAACCCCAAAGTCTAAAAGAATTTGAAATGTTATCCAGTATTAATTATGACTACGTGATTCGGCAATAAATTAATTTTCAGTCTAATGAGAATATATATATGCAGGCTTTATTAATTTCCAGATTCTAATAAACTTTTCCTTACTCTTTCCTTCTTGTTGGTTGTCTAAATAAAAAGCTATGCTGGAAAATCAGCTGGCATGTCCTTTGACCTCTGAAGACATCAAAATGAAAGCTGCATGTCTGAGAGGTTAACTAGTCTGTGAAAGTACAGGTGCCTTGTATTTTTTTAATGCACTTTACACAGCCCGCATTTAAACCTCTTTGGGTTCATTAATCAATCATAACTCACTGCTAATTAAGGGTTAGGCATACCAACAAGAGTTCTGACAGCTGATATGACACAGGTAATTAAGTTGTTCTAATTATTTTTTATCATTAAATTAATTCTCATATGACATTCTTAGAATGCCTTTTTAAAACAGCTTCTGTTACTAAAGAGCTTGCTTTTAGTTAAGAGTAGAGGAAAAGAATAGAGTCTACCTTAAGATTAATCAAACTGTATTTTAGTTACTTTTTTTCTCCAATTTTTTATATATTCTGTTTTGCTGCGACTCTGTAACAGCAGGATTATTCTGCAGAAAGTTGATTATAGACGAGAGGAACTCGGTGCTACAAAATGTTATTTTTACATTATCTTGTTTATAATACCTTTATCTGATAGTAGCATATCATACCAAGATAAAGATGAGTAGGGAGGCCTCTAAAAGTTAAGAGCTGTTTTTTTACTTCATAAATGCGGGTACTTTTACTAGCTTTGTGGTGTTAGTAATTATGGAAGAGGCTGGGTACAAAGTCCAAAAACTTCATCCAAATTCTGTACTTTCCCCGAGCTTGAGGAATTTGGTTGATCTCATTATAAAACACAAGAGGCCGAACATGACAATTATTTTCCATACCTCACAACACTTGAAGTTATTTTGATTCAGAGTTTTGGTTGGGGTTATATCTTATTAGTGTAGGATTGAAATCAGAAATTGTAATTTACTTGAAGTTTAGTTGTAGAGTAAAGGTCTGTAAGAAACAAAGAGAACAGATGAAATTACAATCCTTCCTATTTCCTGTCCCCTACAATATGTGAAGAGAGGAGAGGGGGGGAGGGGAAAGAGAAAGAGAAAGAGAAAGAGAAAGAGAAAGAGAAAGAGAAAGAGAAAGAGAAAGAGAAAGAGAAAGAGAAAGAGAAAGAGAAAGAGAAAGAGAAAGAGAAAGAGAAAGAGAAAGAGAAAGAGAAGATCCACATTTTTTAATTGTAAACCCGTCATTTTATATTCTCTATTTTTTACATACTGCTAAGTGGAGATAATAATAAGCTTCCTTTAAATACATTCTAAAAAAAACCCCAAAACCCTCCAAAGCTCACTATTTTCAATAAAAGCATCTCTGTGGACTCCCTTATTTAGTTTGGTTTGATTTTTCAAGGTTTTTGAAGAATTAGAGAGGAAAGGACTCTGGATAGTTGAATAGATCTAAAACTACTCACCCACAACAAACATTAAATGGAAAAAACCCATTAATAGAAGAATAGAAAAAGATAATTGCTGGATGCTGTGGGACAGCTATTAATTCGATTCTTGTATTAATCATCGGAGTGGCAGGTTGCCAGTTTCTGGCTGTTTGCAGTTCTATGTGGTGGGTTATGAAAATGTACGTAAATATTTTTGTAAGTGCTGGCTTTTGAAATACTTAAATATTAATCTTCTCTTTTGAAAAATTAAAATAGCATATTGACAAAATGGCAGATTCAGCACTCACTGTATCTGAAAACACTGAGCCTAGAGCCCATCTAAGCAATTAGTCATGTATTTGAAGCACACTCTCATGTTTAGCTTCATCTCTTTTCTCAATACAGTGGCATAAATTGTAAGTGAGAGAAATGCCTCAGCACACAATAACTCGCCAGGCAATAAATTTGAAACAGTCAGAGATCCATCATCTACCTCTTCAATTCTTCCTCTTAAACGCTTTTAATGTGCCTGTAAAGTCCTTTAAATTGCTGGTGTCTACAGGCCTTTCTCCCTGGTCCATCCCCAGATTTCTTCTGGGGTTGATTTTCATGTCTCCTTACCTGTGGTACCTTGATTGCCTCATCCTCAGTTAACACAATTTCATCCATTTCACTACACTACAAAAGGGTTTGTTTGAGTTTTTGTGGGGGTTTTTTGTTGGTTTTTTTTCAGGAGGAGTAATAAATCTCAACTCCTTATCTGGAGAAAGTCCCTGCTTTTTCTTTTAGGATTTATGGCATACTTACTAACTCAAACTGTAAAACTTCTTAATCAATTACTTGATCACTAAACCTGCTTGTCCCGTTGATTTCCATTTTTATCTAAGACACTACATCAAGCAGAGACAAACTATTTCATAGTGTGCCAGTCTGCATGTGGCCTCAGTTCAATGCAGTACCTAAACACACACCTGACTTCAGAGATTCCAGCCCCTTGCTCTGAGCTACTTTCACAACTAAGCTCAGTCACAATCTAAGTCCCTTGATGAATCAGATTTAACTGCAACACACACAAGGCAAACCATCGTAGTTTCACTGACACGCAAGCTAGTTGAAGATTCAGCCCAATGGCCTCTGCTGAGAAACCTTGTTTGTGTAATTAAAAATGACAGAGGATTATTCCTGTTGGTCTCTGTTTTGTGACTAATGTTACAAATGCAAGCCCATTTTAGTGCAATTTATCTTCCTTTAATCTTGCAATCCAAGAATTAGCTTGATCTAACATGATTTTCTAGGCTGTTTCTTCTAGTCAATAAAAAATGATGGGTGTTTAGAGAGAAATCTTGATGAGTAGCCTGGATTAGGTTTTACCAACATTAGGTAATAGGGATCCTACTTCATGCATTAATTAACTCTCCATCCTAAAGTGTTCAATTCAGAGTGTTATTTTAGAATCATATTTTTAAACGCTGGAACATAATGCAGTGTAAATATTTCTTAGAATTAATAAAGTGTGCAAAATTCCTTCAAATTGTTTCTGTGATTCTGTAACCAAAGGTATGCTCAGAAAGGATTCATTTTAAATAAAAAATGTGCAATAAGGGCAGAAAGCAACAATTTACACATGTCACAATTTGCAGCATGTGGATGGAAAAAGTGAACTTACATTAGATACTGGTGCATACAGAGAAGGATGCAAACTGTGTCAGAAACTCTGAACAAAAACTGCTGACTTGCACAAGAAATGTACTGCTGTCCCTGATGGATTGTCAGTTAAATCTAACACCTCTCTTTCTGAAGAAGCTGTTGGCTCAGAGTGTGTGGAAAAGGAAAAAGGAACCTAGGAGAGGGGCGGCTGCTTCCTCATCCAGAGATATCTTTTGCCTTGGAAACCAAATATTGTGAAATTCTTACCAGTCAGTTTATATCAAAAAGATAGAGTAGTAACAGGGGCAGATCGGCAATGTGCCTGACCAAGTCTGTATGATGGACAGCTATAGATGTCTAGTATATTTTTTATTAATAGTGTTAAAGTCAAGGAATTAATTAGATACTATTGTTGTGAGCTCAAGAAACTAAGAAAGTATTTCTCACATGAATGTGCGAAGTGCTTTCATATACTGGATTTTCACTATTTCTTTATTTTATAATGCCAAAGTATAGTAGAGGGAGGGGAAAGATCTTGATTTACTTCCTCTTATATCTTTATTTATCAAATTCCAGCTTTAAAAAAAAAACTTACTATGTGGGGGGTAGGAGGAAGGGGGAGTGACCCTGTTCTGTAATGATGAGGGATTTAGGGGTTTTAGAAATGCTCGAATCTGTTAGTTCAGCACATAGTCAGGTCAGATGGTTTCAATACTGTAACAATGACATGGTTTGCAGTCCCCTGAGGCCTGTTAGTGACAATAGCATTCCATACCTGGCAAAATGGGTAAATGTTTTAGGACTTTTTTCAAACTAGATCAGAGTACACTTCTCAAAGACGCAGCAGTACTTCTGTCACAGCTGACAGTGAAGTGTTTGTCAGTGGCAGCAGAGTATGCAAAACCTGAGAGAGCCTCTTCTTTTTAAGTCCGAATAAAGAATATTTTTTTGTCTCTTTTACAGCTTTTTACTAAAAAGAACAATTCTGAATTTGTTATTCAACTGAACTCAAGTTTTAAAAGAAATTCACAAAGTTCGTGATTTTTTAATTGGAAACACCTCAGGCAAGAGTCTAGGGGAAGAGACAGAGTGAGAGGATGCAAGATTTTCCACTTCTTCCACTCCTTTCAAAAGCATGCATCAGGGGTCTCAAAGTCTTGATTCTTCTGGGACTCATTTTCAGCACTTTGGCAGACGATAATTTACAAGCTCCTGAAGGGAGAATTCCTCTCGACTGCCCTCCAAAGGTTTAATCTGGGTTTGGATGCTCTTGTGTGGGGTAGGAGGGGTCTGTGCAGTAGCATAACAACGCCAGGTCTGAAAGTCTGGGCCCTCCAGAACCTTACCCCATCTTTCCACTGCCACCCAGTCACCTCGGCTTTCTGTTTTGTTTTTTCTCTGACTAAGAACCATGACTTTTTTGAAGGCACAGAAAAATATAGAGGAAAAAAAGAAAAAAGAAAAAAAAAATAGTTGGACAAAAGCCTCATTGATTCCCTATATTTGCTTTTTTGTTCTGGACACATAACCTCACTGTCTTGAAGCAGCGATCATAATAGTAATCGCCTTGTTCTGAAAATGCCACGTACAGAAATGCAATCACACATAGTACCCGGCCTAATTTAGATGCATAAGGCATTAAATATTTGGCTGATTTTCTGTCAGTTCCACTGGAGTTACTCCAGATTAACACAAATGTAACAATTTCATTCGTTACTTATCTGCACCCTAGGTGATGTGTTGAATCCTCTCAAGTACTATTTGCATTATTGCCTTGACTTAGGGCTAAGGATCCCATAGCCACGATAGATTAACCAGGTTTATCCTGGAGCTGATACTGAAGCTCATCTACATAATTTGCCATTTGCCTTCATTTAACTGTAGCAAGCTGTCACTGGAAATGCCATGAAGCTGTCCTGTGGAGATACACTCACACCTTCTTTTTGCTCTCAGGCACAAAATAGACCCTCTGTTCACCAACTGGATTTTTCTGTTTCTTGAGGGCTGGTATATACAAGCACTTAATCTACAAAAGGGTTATACAGAGACAAAAATCTCTGTAAATGAGAGCTGTATTTCTCCATCATGAGGATGTACTTTGTTCACTTTTTGGTACCTGTGCCATCCTTTCCTATGTCTTCTATAATTACAATCCTCAGTTCAGGGCACAGTGTCATAAAATGCTACAGAAGCAGATATTTACATAGGCAGCAGCTGGGACCTTCTTAGTGTAGATGGGCTTGGAATACTATGCTCCAGTCTCTACAAGCATTTGCAAATGTTTAATGCATAGATGCATTTTCATTAGCAGTTCCTTACACAGTGCCCTAAAGGCTCCCTTTTCTGTATGCTGCTGCTGCTCTGTGCTGCTAACAGCTGTGGAGGCAATGCCTGAGGAATGCATGTCAGGCTGGATGCACACAGTGGGTACCTATATAAGATGTGTCTATTTTTCACAAGTGTTACCTGTGTGGAGGTGTTTGCAGATGTAATCTTTAAATTAGTACAGCTTTATTTATACCTCAGGGTCGTTGTGAACACAAGCCCTCCAATTTCTGTCTCCCACCCAAAGTTTCTCTTTTTCTTGCTCATGACTTCACCACAATATATTTGCCATACACACCTGCCAGTAAAGTTCAGTGTTAGCTTTTGATGCAAGTTAGATCTATGTTACTGTCTTCATGCGGCTTACACCACCATAACTCAGATATTAATTTTAAAGCTGTGATTTTCAAAAGGATTGAAATTTAGATTAATTTTTCTTAATCTGTACTACTAATAATAATTCACGCTATCATATAACAGGCAGTAGTTAAAACTGACTGGTTACATGGTGGGTTGTGATTTGTATTTTCAAAAAAAAGTAGCCATGTGGGATTTGAATGTGAAAGAAAAAGGACCCACAATCTGTATATGTTTAGACAGGACACTGGCATAGAATGAAGATCAAGATTTCCGTGAGCTTTTTATTTCTTTGTTATTCTTGTCATGCATATACTTGGAATATCTGAAGGCTATGTTTTAAATGTCAGGGTTAAGTTTCCTCTTTCTGGTTCAGAAGGCATGCAATGACACACAAAAAATGCTTTATTTTCAAGCTTAAAAACATTTAAAAGTTTCATCATGTTGAAGGTTTGCTGGTGGGTTTTTTGTACTTGCAGTAACAACTTACTATTTATTATATGTCCTAAACCCTTGAAAGTACATGTAAATAGTATGACTAAAATAATTATTTTCAAACATGTGGTTGGTTGCTTGCCCTAATGTGATTCTGTCTGCAAAAGACACCAGTTTTGAAACACAGTCATAACTGGGTGAGTAATATTGACCCTAACTGGAATACCTTGTACATTATATAGTACATATACACCTACACACAGTGTATACACATATATAAGTACATGTATGTGCTGGTTTTGGTTCAGGGTAGAGTTAATTTTCTTCCCAGCAGCTAGTACGGGGCTGTGTTTCAGAATTGTGCTGAATACAGAGTTGATGACATAGAGATGTTTTTGTTATTTCCAAGGCCTTTGCTGCTTTTCCTACAGCCCCATTGGTGAGGAGGCTGGGGGTGCATGGGAGGCTGGGAGGGGACACAGCTGGGACAGGTGACCCAAACTGACCAAAGGGATATTCCAGACCAAATGGCATCATGCTCAGTATGTAAAGTGGCGGGGAGAAGGAGAAGGGGGGATGTTTAGAGTGATGGCATTTGTCTTCCCAAGTCACCGTTACATGTGATGGAACCCTGCTCTCCTGGGGATGGCTGAACACGTGCCTGCCTGCGGGAAGCAGTGAAAGAATCCCTTGCTTTGCTTTGCTTGCATGCAGGGCTTTTGCTTTCCCTATTAAATTGTCTTTATGCCATATACAACTTTTCTATCTTCTACTCTTCCCACTCATTTCCCAACCCCACTGGTGGGCGCATGGGTGAGTGAGTGGCTGTGTGGTACTTGGTGACTGGCTGGGGTTAAATCACAACAACAAATGGCTTTGGATGCTGTGCTGAGAATAGTGCTGAGCCCACAGAGCTGCTATCCTGACCAAGAAGGGCAACAAGCAAGGGGTGGACACTCTCAGCTATCTCCTAGGTCAGACCTAACCTCAAGGGCTCAGCTATGGAAGTGAGGTACTGTGTGAGGAGTCTGGAACCCACCACGAGTGCAGCAAAAAGCATCCACCTCTCACTGCATGTCAGGAATTCTGGCTGGGACCACGAACAACTTTACTTTCCACTAATGGTCTCAGGGCCACATCATATGTATAGAAATGGAAAAGTCATTACATTCCTTCGGGGAAAAAAACGGTTTCACTTTTTTTTCCTTTCAGTCACACTACATTTATGCATTCCCTCTGATTTTTGCCCTGAGCATCATTTTATATTTATTTACACCAAATTTCAGATGACATTTTATCACCTATCATTCAGTCTCTTTCAATTTTGTCTCTTATAGCAACAGACTTAACCCTGTGGCTCACACTTGATGAGCAAACTTCAAAGAGCAGCACGCAGCTGCATTGCTCCAGCATGAACCAGCCCTGACACAAATTGACTTGGGTCCTGCAGCCACCAGGGGTGCCAAGGACTGCCACCCGCATCTCCCACCACTGGCGCTGGGGGCGTCTAACCAGGTTCAAGCCCTCAGGAAATGCTCCTGTTCCACACAAAGAGAGCAAAGGGAGGATCAGGTAGCAGCCTGCTGACCTGCCACTGCTCCACCTTTACCTGCACTCTCACAGGGAGAAGCCCAGAGGTAACCAGAGCAGCTCCTGCTCTGCCTGGATGCATTTTGTGAGTTATACAGTTCTACCACATTGGCCAGAAAATCACTGATTGGGTTGATGGAGGAAGGATGGGTTGAACAAGTTTGTTTTTTTTTTTTTTGACAGAAGAAAACCACTAAATATTTAATCAAACAATTCCCAACCAGAGCTAGTCACAACAAGATCACATTTTTCCTGACTAAGTTAATTTGTGAAGATTGTAAAGAAACATATTTGCAGAAGTTTTGGGGCACAGTTAATAATTTTTCCTATTTCTGATTTGCATCTGTGTGATTTCATTAACTGATAATTTCTTTTGATGTGGATTGCAGAAGGAGATAAATGACTCATGAATCAATAAGTGATGAGATTTCAGAGTCACTTATTGATTTTTATCTCCAATTTACTCTGCAATGAATTTAATTATAGCCATTACACTCGATTTGTTTGAAAACATTGCATGCAAATTTTTGCATGAGGTTTATTCAGTGAAATTATACTTCATTTGTTTTAAAATAAGTCGTGACTTTTGAGCTGAAAAAAGTCACTGCTTTGGGAAAATATTCCAGTATGTCAACTCTTAATCATTATCTGGGACCACTTGAACAGCTTCATGAACATATAAAATTTAAAAACTTGTCTATATAAAAGTTTTCATTAGCAGAGTGGTAATTCTAGGTGATTTTTTTATTTTAATGGTTTGCTCACCTGAAAGTGTATTTTAAGTCAAACGGATGTAAATAAAGGTTTGTATGAACTAGAATGGAACTATTTGTTCATATATTTTAAAAGTGAAACATTATGATTTTTCACTTCATGTTTTAAGACTAAATTTGCCTATTCGTACTGTGCAAAAATGTCTTAAACTGAAACTTCTGCTTTTGAAGTTCAAAATACGTTTAATTTAGTCTAAAACAATTTTCCTCAAGTATTTGGGTTGGCAAGAAAACTGAAATATTTTCATTCCACTGTGATAATTTTTTTGTTTTTGGATACAACACTGTTTTTGGATACAACACTGAAAGAACACTTTGATGCATAAAGATCTATTTATAAAGATCCAAGGTTTTTTTTTTTTAGGAAATTGATATTTCTGCTCTCACATAGAGCATTTTCTTACCTTTATAGCTAGTTTTCTGCTTAACCTAATTTTGTTGCTATTTCTACATTCCAGTCAATTTCCTGTTAGAAACACCAGCTTAATACAATGATTTAGTACTTTATATTAGTGATTTAATACAGGGATCTGTTTTATGAAATACAACTCAGATATATTTTCTAATGTAGAAAATACTTCATGGAGGGCCTCCGGTAAAGGAAAATTGCCAAAATTATGACAATGTAATTACATTGGTTTAATTCCTCAAGAATCATAGAAATAACATGTAGTTAAGAGATCTAGTCTCAAGTACATAGGCTATCACAAAAAAAAAAAGAAATTTGGGAACTCTGATGGCTTTCTTAATTTCTGAAAGCAAGGCCTTTATGGATCGTACGCTTTAAAATCTCTTGGTACTTTGTTGGGCAATCTGCTTTCTAGCCTTGAATCTGTTTGGGGTTTTTTTGTTCTTTTATGCTTTTACACTCATACTGTCTTTGATAGCAACTTTGTGTGGCTAAATTATCTCCAGATCATCCCAGCCCCAGCGTATCTAATACTCAAGTTTATGCATAAGAGTCCTCAAACAGGAAATACAGAATCAAGCTTTTAGCCCTGTCATGGGAATGGAAAGCTTAAAAAAGAATAAATATTTAACACCTAATATGAAGACGTGTTTCAGAATGAATTAAGATCAAGTGGAGTACTTCCATTAATTTAATTTGGCTGCAAAGGAGCTCTATGGGCTGCTACTCATGTTAAACACCCATGTAACTTTCTGTGTTTACAGAACTATATTACGTGTTTAAATATGTTTCAGCTATTTTGTATTAATAAGAAAATAGAAAATGTAGTAGAAATGTTTAATTGTGGTGGGTGTTTTGGTTTTTTTAAATTAGAAGGTGATATTTAGCAGAATACAAGATTATTAAGGAGTGTACAGAGGTGGACTTCAGGAATATGTTGAAAACTTCGTATTTCTATTAAAGAAAATCTCCCCACCATGTTGTGTAGGCAAAACCTTGAAGATATAAATAATAAAATTCCACACAATACCACTTTTTCTTCAAAGTGTTTCTTAAGGAAATTTTGTTTTCTAAGGAACCCTGGTAACACATTTCACTGTACTTAGACTGAGTAAAACAGTAAGTGAAATTTTTCACAAAATATGGGAAGAAATATAAAGATTTTAGTTTGCGAAATTTCAGAGTTATACTAGTTTCTGAGGAGACACATATACAAATGACATATATTGATTTGATTCAAGTAAATAATATAGAAGATTCAAATGGTATAAGGTGTGGTAGCATGTTCTTTTCTAGATTAGGTCTGTTTTGGAATCTTTTCAGTTGATGCCTCAAACTGTGATAAGACTTTGATCTCATTTCCTAAGAAAAAGAGTTAATGGAAGACATTTCTCCACATAAAGTGAGGCAAAAATTTGTGCTTAAAATAATTTATTTTCTTTTTTTCTATGCCCTCATCCTCTCTAACCACATCTGTTATTCTCAACCGCTTCCTGGGATTCACCTACTCTCCTCAGACTATCTGTGGTTCCTATATTAAATTATTTGGTAATTTTTTTTTATCACTTTCTGTTTGTTTACAAATTCCTTCCTACCTTTCCTGCATTTCTCTTATACTTTATTACTGTTGACACTCATTCTTTGTGGCCGTTCCTAGTCTCTATTTCAGAATTGATGTAGCCAAGTTTCAAGCCAGTGACTAGTTTTTCCAGGTCCTCTGAAAAGATTTTAATATTTTTCAGCTTTTTCTATGCTTTTTGTCAAGAAATTGGATATGCACATTTCCCAAATCTAGACTTTCCTGGTTATGCAATTCCAACAGTAAGTCTCAAGAATATAGTTAAATGCTGTTTTGGTTCTTTTTCTGTCACAATTATTTACCTTTCTTTTTGCTTCCTTGTGTTCAGGACTAGAGTCACAATCACTGATTTGGTTTGTGCTATGATTTTCTGCCCCCAAATTCAAGCAAACTGTTGATTCCAGCTGTAATTGCTTTTTGAATCAATGTCTGTGGCATTTTGGACTGAGGAGAATTACCTCTCACCTAGTGCAAAGCTAGCTGTCCACAAGTGATTGTTTAAGCTGCTGACACAGTGCTTCTCTAAACAATTTTCTGCTATAATAATTGTCTTGTTTCTATGCATGCAGTCATTTTCCTGTACCATTCTATTGTTCAGTTTAGCTGTCTGTGTGATGTCCCATAGCAGAGATTCAATATTCTCATAATTGTCACAAAATCAGGAATCCAACTCTGCTAATATGTTTGAATTCTGAGAAAATGAAGTAGTAATTTTCTGTAAAGATCCTACTTTGTAATCACAGATGCATTTCTTGCCAGCTGAACCAGCTGTTCGCCAAAGCAGGCCAGAAAATGGAAATCTTTTCCACTTTCTGAAGTGCAGTGTTTCAGCCTTTCCATGCCAGCCTGTGGCACTGTTCATTGCCCTCAGCATCTGCCTCTCCAGCAGGCAGGGAGCCCAACACCAGCCCCTTGGGCCGTATCAGAAAATTTTGTGGGTTTTGGGTGGGAAGAATGGTGTGAAACCTTAAAACCGGGCTGCTTGGACATGACCTGCTGCAATTTCATCCTTCACCTTACAGTGGCTCAGCTCCTCTTGTCCTTTTCCATTTCCCTCTCCTCTGTGATGCCATCACCAAACCAAGAGGGTCATGCTAGAGCTGCCCTGGGACCACATGCATGGTAACTGGTTGAGTGGCAAACACAAAAACTGGTTAGCTACGTTATTGCAATGTGGAGCAACCAGCAGATGAGTCCTGCCTGGTTCTGTCCAGGTACTGATTTCTTCTCCACTTTCCAATTTATTTTGAAGTGGTCAGCAGAGTCCAATAAGTCATTGAGAATGGATGTAATCAAAGACAGGTAGCTGGTCAAACAGGGAGCATAGTCACATTAGCCTCATTCACTAGGAAATAAGATGAAAGAGGAGAAAAAAAAATGAGTCAGAGTTAAAATTTTTAAATTTGAAATATTTAATTGTAAACCATAATTGTAAGGAACGGTAAAAGGTCAGCTAGTCCATCCCTCTCAGGAAAAATTAAGCAAATGTGTGCTGTTCCTGATCAGAGGTTTAAACTCAAGAAAACGTCCAGTTCAGGTGATCCTACAGTTCCTGTTTTGGTGCAGCCCTTTCCTTTCCCTCCAGGAGACAGAAAAGATGTCTACTGGAAGTGAAGACCTTTTCTAGTATACAAAATGAAAAAAGACTATCAATCTGTTCTCTTTTATGTCTGATGATTGATGACTTACCTGATAGCCTGCTTTGATCCTCCTTCATTTTTAACTAAATGAATCCAGCTCCTTCTGTTTTTCCTTGAAATTATTAAACCTTTTGTAATGTCTGTGTCTCTCTCCTAAAGTATCTTTGATTCAGTTGCCTCTTGCCTGAAGTATAATATGCAGAACTAGACATCAGACTAAACCTTAAGCTGTAACGTAAAATTATGCCTTCTTCTATCTTCCATATGACACTGACCATTAATACATGCAAGAACAAGATCTGGTTTCTTCTGTGACAGTTTCATGTTCCTTAATTATTCCCATTTGATATTTCAATAGCACAGCCACAGCCTTTTCTGAAGTAGTGCTGTCATGCCATATTTCCCTGTTGGGTATTTCTACATGTTTCTATTTCCTACATGAAGCATTTTGTCTTTTCAGCTTGTTGGTTTGAAAAAATATCTTCAGTTTATAAGGACAGTTTTAAAGTCATACTCAATTCTCCAAAAGGAACATTATATTTCTTCCCCCACTGCAGTCTGATGTCATGTAAAAATATTACTCAGACTAAGAAAAGAACCTTGCCAAAATAGAATACGTCAGTTGTGGAATCCCAAGAGAGATGTCCTGGCATTTTGACAGAGACACATAGCTTTCTATTTAATAAGCAGAGTGGTTCAAGTACTCATTAACACAGCTGTTGCATCTAGATAATATCTGATCAATTAATTTCCAGGACTGTCATGCAGGTTATGTCAAAAGCTTGACTAAGTTCAGGTGTGTCACATATACCTTCTCAGCTTTCAAACAGGACAGCTACTTTGCCAGAATGACTGTGTCTTCTTGGGCCTCAATTTGTCTTCAAAAATTCACAGTAACTCTTTTTTCCCACTTTATTACATTGTGGATGCTTCAAAATAGCTTTTATTTATTTGTTCTGGTGTTTTTCCTAGATTTTCAGTTTGCACTGAAAGAAGATGGGCTCCTTCTTCTTCCCCTTTCAGTTTTCTGAGATCATCCCCCCTGGTAACAAGTGTGCAAAGATAATTGCTGCTAATGCAGGTAAGTCCATACACATCTAGAGGGTGGCATTAAACATGCAGCAATATGGATAGCACTGCTGCATAATGTCAACTGCTATTGATAGCCCATACTTGGCTTCTGCAAATACCAAACAGGTACTTAACATTTTCACTGGTTTGGTGACTAAATTTCATACAAAAAATGTATACATTATCTACAGAAAGATGGGCATACTCCTTCAAGCAGTAAAGCCGGTTTGCTCACATTCCACTTTTGCAGCACTGGGCTGCTAATCACCAGTCCAATCAGGACATATTTATACTACTGACAAAATAAGAAAACCACCTTTAAGAAAGCTGCATCTGAATTTCTTTTGTGCTTTTATAAATGCTTATACAAGAAAACTTCCTTATATAAGAAATGACATAACCATAAAATCAGCTTCAAACATCTATTGAAGTCCCACGAAAAAACAGTCTACTGAAAAGCCTTCATATAGTAGGATCTAATAATGTGAATGGTTAATCAGTAAATAACTTTTCCACAGTGATTCTCTAAAAGTGGAGCATTTTGAGCTTAATTTTATAAAAGAGAGATGGCCTGCAATTTCTTCCTGGAATAGTCCCACCAGCAGACTGGAGATTTAGAACCAGCTTGAATTCAACAAGGAATAGCATGTGGCATTTCTATGTTTTCCCAAGGATTTAAAGTCACATTAAGACTTAAGTAGCTTTGAAAACCAATCATAATTGTTTATTACAAACAGAAGTAGTATATCAAATTGGTAAATTCTGAATTTTAACATCTATAAATATCTTGGTAAGCACAAACTTTCATAACAAGGCCTCAGCCTCACAAATACTTTCATGAAGATCTAAATCCCCTGGTGTTTCATGAATACACAACCTGTAAGCATGGCTATAAGTCCTATCAAGATCCTTTCTCTGAGATTTCCTTTTTTACATCTGCATCATTCATTCAGTGACTGAGTTCTAAATCCTAAATGAGAAAACTGTACATTCAGCCAAGCCACTTTTGTTGTTGTTATTGTTATTGCTGTTATTATCACTATTGTGCGTGTGTGTGTGCAGCTTACTGGAACTTACTGGGACTTAGTCTTAAACCCTTTGTGTCTGTCAGCTGCTGCATTCATGTCTTCAGGTTTCTGCTGAGGAACTTACTTGCTATTAACACATTTATACTTTACGAAGTTGTTATATTTAAGCTAAAGATTTGTGCTTAAAAATGGCATCCAAAGAGAAATCTTTTGTTTCACTGATGTGTGAAAGTAACTCACCCTTGAAAGATAGGTGTAAAATGCTGTAACAGTGAAGGAGGCAGAAGCAGGAAAACACATGAGAAAAAAAAATGCAAAGACATAACTTGAGGCTGAAGAGCAGAGGAAGGGGCAGGGGGAGGAAGTCTCAACAACAAAGAGGCACATTAAAGCAAAACTGGAAACCAAGCAGTCTGGGAAAACCCTTGAATCCAAACTCATAAAACCTGTGATGTATTTGTCACAGCAATGGTAATCTGCTGTGATTGATACATTTGGTCAAATTCCTGCACTTAATTTGCAAGACCTGTATTCAACCATCTTTTCTACTACGACCAGGCAAGCTTGAGTTGGTGTTCTTGCTTTGGAACAATGTGAACTTGAAATTGGCTGAATCCACCAGGCAAAAGTGTAATTCAAATAAATAAGAAAATAAGGTAATTTTTTGGATGTTTATAGTTCAGTATTTTTATTATTCTTCTGATACTGGGCTTGTGAAATCTTGCTTTTGATCACTTCAGGTGAAAAAATTGAATTTGGCATTTTCAAAATAATCAGCCAAATGGATTCCACTAGACCAAATAATGAGAGTCCATTTATTAATAATTAGTTTTATTCCTTTCTTTGTTGTACCCATTAGTCCTACAAACAGAACACTAATTAAACAAGTGGAGTTGAAACTATGGGGATTCTTCATTATGCAGTATTCAAATACTTGTAAATTCAATGGGTGCTACAAGAATGGATTTCATAGCAAAGGAGAAAAAAAGAGATTTTAATCCTTCTTCCCCATTAATGTTAGCTGCTGCAAGGTGTCTGTCACATAAGGAAAGAAAAGCTGTATGATTTGGAGACCCTTCGGACTGTACCTAGCACTAGATTTGTGTGAATCCCTTCCTGAGAGTGTTGATAGCCTTCTTTAAGCAATAATGGTGTCTGTGATTCTTAAACTTTCAAAGGAAATCTGGAAAAGGCAGCCTTTATCTGAGGAAATTAAATTATTCTCAGCTGGAGTCTGGAGATTCTTGTAGGGCTTTATGGTGGTAGAAAAGAGTATGGTACGATTTAATTAAATAAAAGCTATGACAGCCTTGCTTATGAAATTTTAAAGAAAGCCCTGTAGAGTTGTTTATCTACTGCAGATTCTTCAGGTTGTTTCCAAATGGGTCAAAAATTAAATGGGATCAGTTTTTAAAAATTACTTTAAATTTGCTTGCATTTATTAGAAAAGCAGCTCTGGGGCTGCAATTTTTCAGAGCTGTGTTACACAACAAGATTATTTTAACTCACTTCAGTGGGAGCAACGTCCAGCTACCACTGAGAAAGTTTGATGGCCACACCTGAAGACTAAAAGTTTCAAAAACAGTCTTTTTGGGTTTGATTCTTAAACTTAATGTACTAGAGAGTCCTACACTAACACTTCTGATTTTTTGTCCTAGCAGTTCTGATATTCACTTAATTGCAAGCACATAAACCTCATGATTCTTCTCCCTTTATCATTCCAAAATCAATTGGCAGCAGGTCCACATGTGTTCCGGGGATCTGAAATCAAAATGTGCCATTAGCCTTGGAGCTACTAAAGACACCAGAGAAATATTTAGCTTGTCAGCTTTGTTTCTCTTCTGTCTTTGTGAAATAGAGTGTGCCATTACAGCAGTGACAGACCCATCCTGTGATATGCCTTCGCTGAAGCTTTCTTCAGATTTTAGTAAAAGGTTCCTTCACTGCTGCTGTGAGTAGTTTATTTGCCTTTATTTCTTCCAGGTAGTGCTGCTTATATATTGCCTTCCATCAAAGCAACTCTCTACACAGGCAATGCCCAGTTAAACTGAGGGAAAAGTTTCCTGTGGAGCAGATGGTGAAGGTTTGAGAGCCTCGGTGATACCTGCCCATGGTAGGAATGGATTGCATGAATAGCTAGCAGAAAAAGACTGAAATACAGAGAATGTGGAGAAATAATTATCTTTATTAATAAAAAGATTTAAAAATCTTTATTAATATGTACTATTACTCACAGCCTATGTCTAGACTCCCTAAACCAGGATATATCACCCAGCTCTCAGAGGCACGCCTCTAGAGCAATTGGACCACACTGCTTGGCGTCCACCATCTGGCTGCCCTCTTTTCCTGTTTTTTAGTCCCAGTGTGAATCTCTGGAGGTATGTGGCTCTGCACCACAACACTTGACTGCCTACAGTCAAAAATACCCCACGGCTGGGAGCAAAGCACACGCATGCAAATACAAAAGCGAAGGCAGACTCCAACAGGAGCACACTGAACACAGAAAGCACTGCAACATATCACTGAGATAATCTGTGCTTCCTTAGCTGGTAGGAGCTTATTTTTGGGTTAATATGACAAAAAAGCTGGAAGAAATACAGAAGTGTTCACTGGGAAGTACTAGACACTGACAAAAAATGTGAATCAAAAAATTTTCCTTTCAAAAAAAGATTTGCCTTGGAAAAATGTCCAGCATTAGAGACGTTTCTAATTTTCACAAAAAAATTCTATGCCCTCCATTTTACAAAAGATATTACTAGGGATTGTATGCATATGATTATCAATTTCAACCTGTGTTGTGGAAGGAAAACATACACAGAGGAAAAGGCAAAGGAATGTTTCAGTTTGTTTGCTACCTCAAAAAAACTCTTTGGGTCAAACCAACAGTACATATTTATGTGTTTTTCTCTCCTCCTATCTCCTTGTCCCGCCCAACCCTCGGCTCTGCTCTTTCTGTCATCTCAAAAAGGATTGATATGACTATTTGATTCAGTATAAAACATTGCAGGTAGTTTTAAATCATTTATTTCATTTTATGAATCTGTTACAATTCAGTTCACACATCAGTCAGAAGAAAAGAACAGCTCTACCTCTGTTACCTAGTCCCTTCGTGATTTGAATTTCTCTGAGAATATTGAAAATATACGTTTGTGTCTTGGTTTGAAAGACAGGTGTCTGCCAAGGAAGGCAGGAGCCTCTCTTGAATGGAAAATGTAAGCCCTTTCCCTCCGAATTATTATAATTTTGAAATTAAGGGGTTTTCAGGCAATTACATGAGAAATAGGAATAACAGTTCTTTACTAATATATATACATACATATATGTATATATATATATAAACCAAAGCAATAATACAGAAACACTGGCTTAACCTGACAGTCAAGATACGACCTGACACCCTGCTGGGCAGGGTGGTGGTAGCAGTCCGATTAGGTGGTAACTGCAGTCCTCTTTGAAGTGGTTCTGTTGAAACGGTGATCGTGTGGAAAGGACTGGTCCTTCTCGGAAGGTCCAGTGGTGTCGCTGTTGTGCCCGGGACAATGAGAAGCGACACGACCAAAATCCAGGGAAAATAGCAAAGGAGATTAATTATGAATCGCTTTTTATAAGTTGAGTCGCCAGCATGGCAGAAGATTATTGGACCTCTGAACAACCACCCATGAGGGTGATTGGTCAGTCCACTCAACACCCATTTCAAAATATTTCTTTCAGAATATCATAACAGTCCTTTGGAAAAACAGCAGGTGCAAAGATAGAGAAATAGCTTACAAAAACTCTTAACAGTATTTTGCATAGTTTCTGTGAGAACCTTATGTTTCTCTCAGAATGCAGCAGAAGGCTGAAAAATCCCTCTGCTAAAGCTTTTCAGTGTCCACACAGTGGTGGTTATGTAGCTCTTGTCCTCTGGGAATCTAATAGTTGAGGCTCCCTGTGCTGTTCCAAACCCCAGATTATATCCAGGTGGGAATTCTTGGCTCCTCCCCCCTGGGCGGAGCATCTCACAGTGGGCTGATGTAATTCTATGAGTCATGTGGTGAGTCCTTGGTTGCCCATTAAACAGAGAGAGCTTCTGGAGGGAGTTATCAGGGGTGAGTCATGGTAGGAGATAACAAACACTGCCCCACCTGCTGTAACAGCTTGTGAAGATGATAATAGATCACATACTTTTGGTTATATCTTACACTGTAACCTAGGACAGTTTGATACCCACACTAGCACATATGGGGAGGGTGCTGTCCTGGTTGAAGTGATAGTAAAACTTTCAGCAAACCTCTGCTCTGAATGAGGCAAAGGTAATTTTAAACTTCCAAATCTCATTAGTGTCTTTACCTTGAGGTATTTTCGCACTGGCATGTGCTGCTGGCAGCCTTTTAATATCCTTCCACAATCAGTGGGATGAAGAAAAGAGCTAGGATTGGCTTTCCATCTCACACAGGATTGTCACTAACTACAGCAATGAAAGTGTCTATCACACTTGTCAGTATGTTGGTGACTTGGCACATTTACAGGGAGCCAGAAATGATACACTTTTATTACTGTAGATATAAAATACTTAACAATGGGGGGAAATCCTCTTGACTTGTTCTTTAAGCATATACATTTTAATGCAGTGGATGTGTCACTCGAGGATATGATTTAGTGGTGAACACGATGGTGCTGGGTTAATGTTTGGACTTGAGGATCTCAGAGGTCTTTTCCAACCTTAATGATCCTATGACACCTGACTCCATTTTAGAGAGGAGGGCACAGCAGGATGGTTGTTCCAGCTGCACCTCAGGGTGAGTGCAGGCAGCTTTGCCTGGAGCCAGGGCTGGAGCTGAGCATCGACTGCCCTTGGAGCCTGAAAACTGGTACCATGGGAAGTGCACTGCGGACACACATGATTTACATAAGAATTCATCCCTATATGTTTACTGTTTGCTGGTCTGAGAGAGTAGAGCACAAAGATCTCAGAAAATTTTCTTAGTAAAGACATTAACTGGCAAAAATAGTTTGTTAAAGCTGGCTTAATAGTAGCTCTATTTAGTGAAAGGGGGAGGGAAGAGACCAGTGTTTTTCCCACCCTCTCAGAAATAATTTTTGATTGCCAGTGGTGGCCCTGTGTGGCACCCAGGCTGAATGGCAGCATTGCAGAGGGAGCTGCAAAAGGACCCCTGGCCCTTGCCAGCCACACCACCTGCCCTGGCAATCCTTCTGTGCCAAATACTGCATCACTCCTGCCAGGGAGTCACCAAATCCACTTATCTTTGCACACTCACCTGGGTACCTCTGGCACCCAGCACAGGTGGTGGTTGTGGTAACAAAGTTATGTTTCCCACTGCTCTTGGCAGCAGAGCCTGTAGGGCTTGTCCGCTGTGTGCCGTGATGTGCTGACCCACATTCCTTGCCCTTCCGACTTCTCCTTTCTTGTGAACCATTCAAATTTCGTATTAGACCATTTGTCCTGTCTGTCACTTTTGATAACCTGTCTACTGCTACATCCACTTGCTTTTAATTACTTTGCCATTTAATTTCTTTTAAACATCTGTGTCCAGTTTCTATCTGGGGTCATTTTAATTGTTTGTGGCTAATAGAATTTGAAAGGAGTATAATTTTCTGATATTTCATTCTAGGTTAATCCATTGTGGTTTGCTACAGTCATCTGCTGCTGTTGATTTGCTGCCATACAGATGATTTAATTACCTAGAGATCATTGTTATTACCATAAAATCCCCATTTATTAACTGCCATATCAATTATCCACCCTTTTGCTTATTGATCTGAAGTCTCCCGAGCACCTGATCTCCTGGGGCACATTTCAACCCAAGCACAAATCTAGCAAGTTCACTGGAGTCATATAAAAGATGAACCTGGCTCCTTTGGCATACTGATCTCCTGCCAGTACTTTCATTGAGATGCCCACTCATTGTGCAATCACCTGACAGATTTGGTACTGCAATGGTTTATAGCTCTAGTGATTCATGATTCTGCTGATACTGACTGGCCATTTGTCTCCATTATTTTTTACTTTCTTCCTTCTCCCCTGTGATTTACACACTTCTGGGGTTTTTGGGCATTTTTTATTGTTGGTTTGGTTTTTTTTTTTGTCCTTAGTTTCCATCTCCTTGTTCAGTTTTTTGTTTTTCATCCTCTCCTCTTAGTCTCCTCTGCTTGGATACCTGTGCTTCTGTACACTTCTGAGTTGTGTTACCACTTTTTCTGTGTTTCTGTTGTGCCAAATGGAAGCCACTAAGGCATCTTCCTTTTTCTCACATTGATATCTTCCTTTTTCTCACACTGGTATCTAATTTTCCCTTTCTTTGCTTAGACTTTGTGTTTTCTAGTAGCAATTTGCATTTTGCACTTACTGCCAGGGGTCTCAGCTCCTTGCTCCTTCCTGGCACTTTGGGAACCTTATTCTTATTTGCCTCACCACCTTCTTCCTGATTATCTCTGGTAAAAAGCACAGACCAAGCATACATACAGTATTAATACAGAGATTCTTTGTAAGTGTCTTGGCAGGTCTAGTATATCTTTCCTGTTGAGAGGTAATAACCCTCTTCCCTCATATAGAACCTATAGATGATATTTGAAGAAACATTCTAATTAGTTGGGAAGTATCCAATTTACAGATGTGGTCTGTCATTGAAATTTGGACTATACTAACGGATATACTTTTCCAAATTACCATGATTTTCTCAAAATTATATAATTTATTTTATAAGGTACAGAACAATATCAATAATTGCACACTTTGCCAAGAATGACAGTATAACTGACTGAATTTGAGCTACAATACAAGTCTTTGAGATCTACATTATGGTCTCTGGTGACATCTGATCGATAAGTTCAAAGGAAATATTTGTGCTCTTCAGGAATTAATGTTCATGCTAGGCATAGGCTCCAGCCTCAAAACTTTAATCTGGCTCCAGATCTGAGACACTTCAACACCACTGGCTACTCTATAATGGAGATTTGTCTCACTCCTCTCAGGAAATATCTTGTGCTTTGAGTTGTATCAGCTCCACAGCAAAATGGCCATGGCCTGTGTGTAGGTTTCTTCCTCAGTCTGGACTTTTGTTTATGGGTTCTTTGTTCAAAAGCTGGCAATAATTCAGATGAAAATTCAGATGAACAACAGCAGTAACTGAGGTTGTCCTGGCATTTAAGCAATCTCATATTTTCATGTGTAAAATTTCCTAGAAAATATTAGCTCAGTCTGTGACTAGAATAAATGCCTCTTGCACAACAGACTTCAATTTCTGTAATCACTAGTATGAGAGTTTCCCTCAACCCTGTTAAAGTAGGAAAAAAAAAAGAGGGTGACAAAATAACCCAAATGAATTTTGCAAAATATCTGACTGCTCTCACGAAAATCCTTAGAGAATCCAGGGATTGTTTCTTTTCATTTAATTATATAAAGGCACTAAAAATTTCATTTCGAGATGACATACAGTTATCATTATTGAATTTAAAGTTATTTTGGTTTTCTTTTTTTTTTCCTTTTTTTTTCCTTTCCTTTTTAGAAAAAGATCCTCTTTTTAGCTGGCCTTGCTGCATTCATGTTACTGAACCAAAATAGGTGACAATGACTGCTGTGAATATTTAAGGAGTAAGTAATAAAGATTTTCTATTTGCTCTGATCTTTGATCTGCTGGGTACACGTCAGAAGGAGTGAAGCTGAGCACAGCGCCCTGAGGAGGGCTGTCTGATGCTTCCTGTGACGTGAGATCTCTATGTGTGAAGGAGAGGAACACACAGTCCTATTAACATTAATGACTGCTCTGGGTTGGGTGGGGGAAGGGTGGCTAAGTGCCATTTCACTGCTCTTCATTAATGCTGCTTGATTCATTACTGCCTTTGTTATCCTGGAAAAGCAGTTTAAAGTCCATGGACAGCCCTGCCCTTATATATCTCTCACCAGTGAGGAAGTAGACATAAAGAAAGCACAGGGCAAAGGGTCAGGAAAATATGAGTGCCAAAAAAAGACTAACAGACCATCCAGTTTAGAGCTGTTTCAACCCAAGCGTATGAAGATGAGGTGCAGGGTGAGCGCTAACTCAGCCAGTCCTGCCTGGCCAGACAGCGGCCCGACTGCAGGTCTGTCAGGGCTGCACCCGAGGGCTGACTGCTCCCCACATGCCTGTGTGCATTTTTACAAAGCTGTTTAGAAAGGGTTTGACCTAAGCTTTATGAGCACAAACTCCCAGATTGCTGGGAAGTTAATGAGGGCTAAGCAACTTCACCTTGATACATTTCTTCTTCCTGAATAGCACTTTAAACTTGGCCCCACTTGTATTTGCTGACCAGGAGTTGTTATTTGAGACCACTGACTGGAGTTCAAGCCTCGTCTGTGATTGACCGAGGAGATGTAGTTACACTGACAGCATGACACTGTGAGGCTGTGGAGGGTAGGAGAAAATCTGAGAGGAAAAGGATGTGATGATGCAGGGTTAGACATCTACAGAAATTTCTGAACATCCTGGGCCGAGCGAGTCAGATATCACCAGGGATATCACTATTACATAAATTAGATTATCATAATTTATTGTTTCATGTCAGTGTCTCTGGTCTGTGAAGTCCAGGATGAGACACGATACAACAGAGGTTGCACCTGTGACTGCTGCAAGTGATCCTAGAAATGGCTAATAGCACAGGTTGGTCCTGGGAACTGGACTTTTGTGTCCATATTGCTGCCAGCAAATCCTGCCTTCCCTTGCTGAAGGAAAAAAATGTGACTCTTTTGATGAAGGTGGCTGTGCTGAGCACAGAGTGTTGGGGACAGCCCACGAGGCAGGTAAAAGAGATTAGAAAATTCAATTACCCAACACTTTGCAGAGGGACACCTGTTATTAACTTGGACCAGCATCCAACCCTGCAGGAAAGGAGATGTGGAGCCTAGCCTAAGGTATATGCCATACAGCAGCCAGACCCAAAACCTGCAAGGTTTGACCCAAGTATTTAGTTAAAGATTAACCCCAGGCAAAAGAAGGGTCACCTGAGCACATGGATTGACACACCACGCAGCCAGCCCAGGAGAAGGCTGTGACCTTGGTACAGGAGGATCGCCCTGCCAGGCAGAAATTAGTTCAAATGAAAAGAACAACAACATTTCAAGTGACTCCTTGAGAATCGGTTCCATGGTGAGGGAACAACAGCTGGAGGACTTTTTTCACTAACAACTATTTTCCATGATTTTTTAATGGGTTCATAGAAGCATTGAGTAGATGGGTTTTGCATCATACTGGGAATTGCATTTATTCTGTTGCCTGTGAAACAAGAAGAATATATTTATATCCCTTTGAATCAACTGTGGGTTTTGTAAATGTGTTTAATGAATGAAAAAGAAAATAATTGCAGTATTTGAAAATACAAATCAGGATGCAGGAGCAGCATATGTGTTACTGTAAGAAATTTGCACTTCAAGAACAACAAAAATCTTCATTATTTTTTCTTTTTAAAATTTATATTTGCCTGCTCTTTTATACTCCCTGTATTTTCTGTTGAAAGAATATACCATTTATATTGGTCGGGATATATGAATTTTATATTACAGCACTAAGATCTTTTATTTTTTAGTTAGCAGTGTAATAGGAAGATATATAATGCCAAACATTTAATGAAAGCAAATAGAGCAAACATGAATAGCAAGTCTTCTAATGAATAAATCTGAATAATAAAAATCCCTGTGGAGTATAGAGGCAGATAGGTTAATTCTTTCACTTGAATTTTAATCTGGACTGAGAAAAAATCAGGAGGGTTTTCACATTTAACACTTGGTTATCCATAAAACTCGGAGAAAAAGAGCTTTTATTCTTCATATCTGGTCTATAGCTATATTTGATTAATGATTCAACAAAAGGATACTTATAATGTGATATCCATAGCATCAGATAGCTTGGAGCAGCAGCAGCGCTGCTCTGGCTGCTGGTATAACTTGTGGCAAAATGAAACTGAAGAGCACCCATTGAACTGGATCTGAAATGTCACCACCTAAGTAAAAGACTGACCTCCCTTCCCCTACTCAGTTCTTAAAACTAACAGAGAAGAAGGGATTAGGAATTCTGGTATCTATCAATCACCTGTGTCTAATCTTTGGGCCTTATTTTGTTCTTTTTTCAGCAGTTCTTAAACAGAAAGACAATGAAAAAATAAAGAAGAAAAAAGTTTCAATGATTTAACCAAAAGTAAAAGTAAACCTGACTTTTCTCTTCTAAATGCCAGTTATTCTCAATTTAAGACATATTTCAACACCATTACTTGTTCATTTTAAAGGCTGGTTTTGTTTTGATCATGGAACCTTGTCAGAGAAAATAAGGGAAATCTAGATCTTGGAAGCCCTCTAAGAAGCTATGGATTTTTTGGTTGAAAATCATTAAGTAGCTTATAGCTTTAGAAGGGAAATCAAGGTTTTTTCAGCATGTCAGAGGTGTATGTTCAAGACTGCAAGACTGGATGATCTATACCAACCTCAGCCTTCGCAAAGTCGATGTGTGTCTTGGGAATCAAAGTGAAGAAGATGCTTACACAGTCTGGTCCATTTCTAGGATGCTATTTTTATCCTTGTTTGAAGGTGGCAGTAGAAAAGCAATTATCAGTGTAGACATTATTCTTATTTCTTTCAATTTGCTATATAAAATTTACTACTCCTTTTAAGGAATTTAGAACTGTAAATTTACTGCCTGACTAACATTATGTTTAATAAAATCTTCTCAGTGAAAAGGAGAATTTGTTCCATGAGCTATTTACAGACTGTTTTCTCCTTTTGCAAATATGGATGTCAAAATTAGACGCTAATTTGTACCATCCAAGAACACACAAAGCTGAAGACTAACTTTTGGTTTGGGCTGCAGAAATCATCATATATGTCAAACCAACCCCCAGCAAGGGTGAGATGTTAACACCCACTGATTCAGAATTGCACTTACAAGACTGAGATATCAAAGCCAACAACAGAACTACCCTTAGGATGGATAGCAAGAGTATGTAGAAATAATCTAATCTCAGGCATCCAAGAATGATAACAATATATTTTCTAGAAACTCAGAATGTTGTCAGGTTTTGTTAACAGCATTCCATGATGTATAGCAAAAAGCCTTAACATCAATTGTCCCTACCAAAAAAAGTCAAAAAGTTCTCTCGTTTAAACAAAAATCAAGATGGATAAGGTAAACAGGAAATATTCTATACATGCAAATACACACACTTTTTTTTTTCTTTTAAGGAGCAAAGGAAGACATTTTGTTTCTTTTTCTTTTGTTTTCTAATGAAAATACTTTTTTAATAAAAATTGATTGTGTTCAAAAAAGAAATGACAACTCAAAAAGTGTTTGAGGAGAAAGAACCATTCTGACAGCAGCTCTGAAATTTTGCAGCACATGAATCATAGACAATACACCATAACAGACACTGAACAGAAAAGAAAAACAAGCTGTGTGTCGTCCTGCCTGGGTTATCAGTGAGTCAGGAATACCTTTTCACAGTGACAGAAAAGGCAGACACTCTAGCTGCCACTGTCACGTGGATCTTCACATATCTCCAGGCTATCCCTCTAGGTATACAAGTGCTTTACTAGTTTGACAGGGTCTGGCATGCTGCTTGGTGTCTGGATGGCATCAGATTTTCACACCTGCACCACAAAAATTAAGCTCAAAATAAGTTTATTATGGGCCATGTTGAATCATAAATTTCTTAGGAAACTCTGTCCATGTTGACCATCTCCTTTAACAAGCAGTCTGGAAACAGGGTACTTTTAGTATTAATGATATGGAGCAGGCTTCTGAAATGGAAGAGAAGAAGAAAATAGCAATTTTAAAAATAAGATAAATCCTAAAGTAAGTGAAAGGGTAGAGAGTAAAATGAGCAACATGATGAAAGATTAAATACTGTATTGTCTGTAAGGTGATGCAGCAGATCCTAAGCACCTACTTGAACAAATCAAATGGATTCTGCTTTCCTAATTTATGGTAAATTTTGTGGAATTAAATTCTGTACAGCAGTGGTCAAAAAAACCCCAAAGCAACAAATAAGATGTTACAGTGTAAAAGGATAGGGCAGATTGTCGTTCTGAAAGCATTATTAATGTCAGTGATGTGTCCTCAGCTACAATAGGTGCTCAATCCTGGTCAATCTATTTGAAAAAGATATAAAGAAGATGTAGAAATAGGTGATGAAAGTTACTAAGAGCATGGCACAGTTTCTATGATGACAGATTTTCAAGGCTGAAATTGTCTCTTTTGCGAAAAAGATGAATTTTAAAAGATATGAAAGACTATTTAAGATACTCAATGCCATATGAAAAAAATGCAGATAATTTTCTTTACAGTTTTTCCAAATTTTCTCCTAATACAGGAATAAACAAGTCTTCAATGATGCTGAAAGTCAACCAGCATAACCCTGAGGGGGGTAAATACGCAAATTTAGTAGGTGAACTCATTCCCACTGAGCTTTAAGGTTTAGCTCATCGCTGGCACCATTTAAGTACGTATGTGGATAAGAAGAACAGACCCCATTTCTGGGATGGTTTAGACATCTCTCGGGCTGCAGAGAGGCCCCAAACATCTTTGCTGGCATTTCTGCAGTAAATATAGTAATTTATAAAATCATTGTGTCTCCAGTCACAGACTAACATTCACTAACAAAGACAGACTTCTTATTGTGGGCAATGTTTTTATAGTTGTCCACTATGAATATTCCTGAACTTTAGTTCTTTAAGGAATATTCCTTGAAACCTGTGTGCTGTGAGAGGCAGGATGTGGGACTGAAAGAACAATTCAGCCCAACCAACTTCCATTCCTATCTTTCCATGTTCCTAAGATACATGTCACATTACTAGAGTACTAATGTGAAAATGTGATTAGCTATAAAAGTGAATGTGTTCGCTCACTTGTTAAAATGATAACATTAAATGAGAGGAATGATGAAGAGAAAAAATATGTTTCCCACTTTCAAGGAAAGTAGGAGAAACGAGCCTCATACCATTATTACATCATAACAAAACATGAACATAACTAAGAAAAATCAGTGCCCAGCTCCGAAGAGACACTCTGGATAGCCTTGTCAGGGACTTATATTCTTACTGGAAGATAAATGGATCATTTAAAGAATGTATCTGCCATTTATAAAGCTTCTAGAGAAATTTCTGGTTTACCATACCCTTTCAACGAGCAAATAAAGGTCTTAAAAGCCTGACATGCAGATCACTGAGGATGTTCTGATAACCACCCTTCAGCAAGCAATGGAAAGCTTTATGTGATTTATATTGTCGTGAGAAACTTTTGTCTTATTCTGAAACAGTGGAGAAGCTACCAGAACAGCATATGGAATGAAGTGGAAAGCAAATTAAAATACAGGAGATTAGTTTCTGAGACTGAAGTATACTCACTGAGAGAGAAAACAAAATGTTAATATAAACGAAAAACAATTTAGAGTTTTAGTCTCATTCACACTCCGAGAAAACATTGAAGAAAATTGATTTGGCCAATCTATTTTAAAAAAGTGAGAAGAAAAAAAACCCATCCAAACCCATCCAAACAATAAAACAAGTACACATTTCTTTCTGCAAACACACAGAGAATTGAGAAAAGTTGCAACAGAGAAAAGCATGTAACCAGCAAATGACAACAAATTGAATTGCTTTAGAATCACATCCTTCATGTAGAAACAGAGAAAGTACTGGCATGTTCCAAACCTTGTATTCAGCTCAGTCATGGTAAAAAATCTTTGAAGGTAACTAGAAAGGAAGTTCAAGGAATTACTGAGTCATAAAAATTTTTTATGAGCAGAGGGGAGCAGAAGAATAAAAGAGAAAGCATCAGTGCTTTTTAACATGCTAATTATTAATTTTAAGTTACTCTAAAGACCTATTCTTTTAAAAAAATGTTCTTTTTGTGTAAGCCTTGAGCATTGTCTTTTTTCAGGAGAAAACTGTTGAGAAGTTCACCCCAAAACCATGGGAATGCATACAAAATCCTTGTCTCCACAGTAGTAAATGAGTCTGTATGCAGAAAAGAGCAGTCTGATGGGCAAGTAAATTCTGCCATAGGCATATGTAAATGCACAGCTTTGGGACTACCCAGCACATTGCCCTGGAGAGAATAACCAGTCTTGTGAGAATGAAGTCAGAAGTGTCATTAAGGACTGCTCTAGGAGTGTATGAAGGTATTCTATTTTCACTTGGCTGGACGAGATGACCATTAATGGCCCTTTCCAGCAGAAACCGTTCTATAATTCTATGATCTGTTAGGGATGCCTTTGCTCAGAATGTCAAAGAGCAATGAACAATGAAGAGATTGCGGTCCCTAGTAATGACACTTCTAGCTTAAACAATGTCTTGAAATACTTTGATCTCTGGAATGTGGAATATTATTTTGTATTGAAAATTTCTTTTCTAAACATAAAACAGAATATGTATTAAACTTCTAAAATTACTTCAATTTTAAGCTTAAACTGTTGCTAAAGAGTTTGTTAGTTTTTTATGTGCTCAGAAAAGCAACTTGGCCCTTTTATTTCAAACTAATCATAATTAAAAATCCCCAATACATGACATTGTAAGAACACAATTGAGAAATGAAAAAAATATAAAAAATAGAGATATTATATTTCTTTATTTGTAAGAAATGTGCCTTTTATCCACAAGATGTCATTTCCTCTTATGCTTTTTGTGAGCATGAGGAAAAAAGAAACCATTAGCATTTGCAATGCTAGCTTGGCAACTTTTGGGAGACAAGTTTTAGGCACATCTTGGTCCACTTGCTTCCTTATGCCAAATTGCCTGGTTAATTCCCCTAGCTGAGACTTGGCAGATCTGACAAAACATGACAGCAATATTTAAAAAAACCCGAACAAACACAGCTTCTTCTAAATCCCTTTTGTACAAACGTAGTTCTGCAAATACTACTGACCTGAAGCCAGTGCAAATACTGGTAATGCAAAAACAACTGATCAGAACATAATTTCCATTTTCCAGCACCAGAGCTCTTTCCACCTGGTTGGTAGGGTAAGGCTACTGCTCAAGCAGTGTTGCACCCTAATTGTGCATTAGATCCAGGAGTTTAGGGCGTATTCTGATATATTGAAGACTGATTATCTGCTTCTGTACTTTCTTTAAATAGAAAGACCTTTACAACCCAGGTCATCTTCATGTAGGAACTTAGAGCTCTATACAGGTTAGTAAACTCTTCCTCAGAGTTGTAAAAATTGAATTCTAGTTTCTGTCCATACATGGTTAAGAAAGTTTCTCTCTGGCTTCTGCTTGTTAGTCTGTTTTCTTCACTGGAGCATGAAGTGAAGGGTTTTTTTCCTTAACTTTAGTGAAACTATGTTCAGCAACGATGGTGTTTCACATTAGCCATAGCAACACACACTTTGAGTCTTATAAACCTCTTGGGCATGATGCTGTTTTTCAACGAGGAGTTAATTTATGCATTGTGTGAAAGCAAGTATTTCCTCTCAGTACAGAGCCTTCAGACAATGCAGAAAATTCCAGAGCTGTTCTCCAGGTAGCATAAAGAAAAACAAGCTGTTCAGTCCTACTTGCAATATACTCATGTAATTCAACTCTTACCTAAAATGACTCTCCTTTAAAATTACTTACTTCTTATACAGAAATCTTTTTCTCAGCATTTCATTTTCCTGCCCATGAACCTGTCGTGCTATTATAGTCCAGAAATGGACATGATATTCCACCTGAGTACAAAGGCATTATTATACCTTGCGCATTATTTTCTATTCTATTACCTTTATCAATGTTTCCCTCTTTGGCCCTGATTTTATTTTGGTGTGACTAACATTTTTGATAAAAACACCTGTTCACTGTGGCAGTATGCTGGCTTTTCCCAGTTCTTGACTTCTTCTAGCCATGCACTGTCTAAATGGTTTATACCTAAAAGGGTGATCACTACTGCAAGTGGACTGGGAGGATGCTGTCTGGGGTGTCCAGAAACAGATCTTTTGAAGTGAAAGAGTTCACCTGAGCCTTATGTGTTAGCTGTGGCTGAGGCATGACTGAGGCAGAAATATATGTTTGGTAATTATTGCATTTACTTTGAAGAAACAGAGAACTTATGAGGCTTGATGAACATGTTGATTCTTAGCTGCTGGGAAGCTGTACTGCTTATACTGACTGTCCATATTTGTTACTATTTTTCCTTTATAGTATTCCACGGACTCTTTCTCCATTCAGAGCTCCATAATGATAGAGGCTGACAGGTAATATAACATGTAGTGCAAACAGTCCTGTCTTGTATCTAAACAGGCAACAATCAAAAGTAATTGAAGTAAGAGGTTAGTAGTTAAGAAAGTGCAAATCCTGACAAATGCATCTGTATTTATCTCTACAAACACATTCCATTCAGTGCAGTTTTACATCTAGCTGTGTTTTAAACATACTAACTCTACAAGCTGTAGACAGAAGTAACTAGGCACTTCTGATTTAGACACTGGGCATACACATAAATTTAATTTTTTCCCCTCTTTTTTTTTACTCCTACCTTTAGTTTTTTCACTCTGATGCCTTGAAGTGGCTACCTGAAAACAGAGGCTACACAAGATTAAGAGAAAAGCGAGTATTTATTTGAAGGGCGTTCAAAAGCACACCTTGGGAGTCAAAAGTCTCTGAGGGGCTCCACCCAAGATGGACCCTAGGTCACGGGTTCTTCACACTTTTATAAGTTTGGTCCATTTGCATATCAGGGTTAATTCTCCAATTATAATTTCAGGTAATGATGTAATTACCCCAAGTTTGCTTCCCCTATCCAGAGGCTCAGTTTACATATTTCAGGGCCTGGGACAACAAGGTGTCCTTGAGTTCAGGCCCAGAGAGGGCTTTTTATGTCCAACCAAAATGTGAGAACAGAAGCTAACAGGCTATATGAAGTTTCAGAGTTACACACTAGGCAGTACAGGATCTGAAAAATATAAAAGCTAAAACTTAAGGCGTCAACTCCAATATTTTAAAAGAGATAATAGACTGAAACTTTTAAATAAAACATAAAAGCTCAAAAAGTGATGCTTGCATTTCCTTTATCTTAATGTTCAAAGCAGGTAGCTGGCATTGTTTCAAGCTTCCTTTCTCTTATGCTTCTCACTGCACTTACTCCCAAGGCAAATGTCAGCTACATGGTTTGCGTATTTAGTGCCCTCTGTTCCAGATCCCAAAAGATTAAGATGCTTTAGGTAGAACTTTAGTGAGATCTATATGCTTAAATCCAAAACTTCAGTCCTCAGAATCATCAAAACATTTATCAGGTTAGGGTCTGCACTGATAGGCTGTGGTGTGTTGATCTTGGCTGGATGCCATGTTCCCACTCTCCTCCTCAGGAGGACAGGGGAGAGGAAATATAATGAAAGGCTCATGTTTTCAGATAAGGACAATGAGAGATCATTCACCAATTACCATAATGGGCAAAACAGACTCGGCTTGGGGAACTTGTTTTAATTTATTACCAAGCACATCAGACTAGGGCAATGAGAAATAAAACCAAATCATAAAAACACCTTCCCTCAACCCCTCCCTTCTTCAGTTTAACTTCTGAGTTCCTTGCCTCCTCCCCGCTCAGCAGTGCAATGGGATGGGGATGGATATTGTGGTCACTTCATCCCACATTGTTTTAGCCAATCCCTCCTCAGGTCTCACACTCTTCCCCCACTCCAGTGTGGGGTCCCTGCCACAGGAGAAAGTTGTCCATGATTTTCTCCAATGTGCGTCCTTCCCATGGAGCACAGTTGTCCACAAACTGCTCCAGGATGTGTCCCTTACAGGGTGTGCACTCCTTTGTAAACATGCTGCTCCAGTGTGATTTCCCCAATGAAGTCACAAGTCCTGCCAGAACGCTTCATCCACCATGGGCTCCACTCTCCAGAGGTCCATAGGTCCGGCCAGGAGCCTGCTCCAGTGCAGGCTTCCCACAGAGTCACAGCCTTCATTTGGCATCCACATGTTCCAGGGTGGGCTCCTCCATGGGCTGCTGGTGGATATCTGTTCTACCGTGGACCTCTATGGGCTGCAGAGGGACAGTCTGCCTCACCTTGGGCTGCAGTGGAATCTCTGCTCCAGTGGCTGAAGCACCTCCTCCTCCTCTTTTGCTGACCATGGTGCCTGCAGGACTGTTTCTCTTGTATATTCTCACCCATATATTCTCTGTCTGCTATTGTGCAGGGGTTTTTTTTGTCCATTCTTAACTCTGTTATCGTAGAGGTGCTGCCGCTGCTGATTATGAGCCCAGCCTCGGCCAGCTGCAGGTCCATCTTGAAGCTGGCTGGCACTGGCTCTGCTGGACACAGGGAAAGCTTCTAGAAGCTTCTCACACAGAAGAGAGAGAGAGAAAACACCCAGGTAGACTACTGCTACACAAACCCAGTACACAAACACAGCTCTGTGCATCACCAGTCTCTGGAAGAGGTGGCAGCATCACCGCTTTGGGTTGCGAAGTAATGCTTAAGAGGATTTCTCTCAAGATTTCAGAGATACTTTAAACACATCTTCCATTTCCCAGGAAAGTGGCCAAGCAAAAAAGCTAATTATGAGGGAAAGGCAGATGGAAGAGGAGGGGGGTGTGTGTGTGTGTAAATTTTCATTTCCTTCTATGGAAAAAAAAATACATTTAGGCAGTGGTGAATGCAAAAAAGTCGGCAAAGTACATGAGATAGAAGAGCAGATTGGATGACCCTAAACATTTGTGTTTAGCAGTGATTTCACGATAAAGTGATGAAATTTAAAGCTGTGCTTGAAAAGGGAGAGCAATGTTTTTGAAATGGTGACTGAAATATAGTCCAAACTCTGTTTCCTGAAAGTGGACTTTGTGTGCATTTTACATGAAACCATGGATAAAAGGACAGTATGATTATGGAAACAATCCCTGCAGGTTCTCTTTGTGGTGAGTTTTTAGGAAACATGGGACAGAGCCAACAAGACGGAGCTAAGCAATCGCTCCTTTGTGAATGGAGTACAGCCTATGCAGTGCTGGCAGTCTCCTGGGGAATGTTTAGATTCCTTTTTTTGGCTGGTTTTTAATCATAAGGCTGATTTTCTCCTTCAGTTTTGAAAGAATAGGACTAAGAATTAGATTTAGTGACAAGAACGGAGATATATAGATGATCAGATTGTTTTTAAATTCCTCTTTCCCTTCTTCTTCCTCCTTCCACCTTTGCTCTCTCCTTTCTGGTTACTCATGCAGATGCTGGGGACACAGACCCCAGTGCAATGCCATAGAAGAGGCAGGTGTGTTATCCTAAAAATCTAAATTCCAAGATTAGAAAGGCGACCACCTAGAAATAGGCAACAAGGTAAAAAATCTTCATGGAAAGCAGACTTCATAGCCTGCTTTCCCTCTCCTATCCCTAGACTTTAGACATCTCTCTCAAGATATCATGAATGTGCCTTGGTGTATCTGGAAGACTGGAACAATTTCTTTAAAGAACTGAGCATAAAAAAAATATAAAATCTTTTCTCAGCAGTGGGAGACCTGGGTTAAATTCCCCCAACCAATACAAGAGATTAAACTCTATGCTTGCTGTGCTCTATAAGCCTGCTTTAATCACAAGGCTACAGGCATCTAATTCAGGGCCCTTGATTTGTGTCTTTGATGTCGCAGTGCCCTAGACTGTAGTACACTTTTATCACCATGTACTTCTGGGTCTTACTCCACTTCCATACTGTGAGCTCTTCAGTTATTGTGCTCATCCAACAGGAAGAACCCTCCAACACTTGGAATTTCAGGGTTTCTGAGTCATGACTCTTACCCTTGGTGCTGTAGAATCAATCAAAGGAAGAAGAATGAAAAAAAGAAGAGACGATTATACATAGCAGAGCTGATATGAAATAGTTCTTTGCTATACTTTTCAGTCCTACAAAGAGCAGCCAAAGTATCACAGTGGGATCCACTGAAAAGCTAGTTTGCTTTGACTTTTGATCCAGAGTGGGAATTATCCCAGTAGTTTTTATTTTTAAGTCCATGACATTTCAAGTAATTCTGATTGCATTTTCACTTTGTTCTCCAATCCTTTGTCCATCAGACTCAGGAATGGCCAGAGTTTTCTGATTGGTTCTGTTTCACTTATTATTTTTTAAATGCAACAAATAAAGAAAAAGGAAGCAAAGAAAATCAAAAATGTCTAACCTAATACTAGCCTGAGTCATCCAGGTGTGCACTATTATCTTCAGCTGAAATGGGTAAGCAAATGAAAGGCACTTCTCAAGATTCTTCTCTCAGTTTAGTAACAGAGGGACCAAAAAAACCTTTGCTGGAGTTACTAATATAAAGACAGTCCGCTGGGAATTTTGAAAGAACTGAAGTGCAGGGTCATGGATTGGGGTTGTACTTGGGAAAATTCCTATTACAATAAAAAGGAGAGCTCCCTAGGCTGGAGTGAACCAAAGCTCATTAGAGGGTGTAATTTGTAATTTCTTGGTAAGGGTTAAGGTTCCATAAATGACCTAGAGCCAAGAAAGAATTTAAGACCTACCCTTCAGTTGCCAGGAATGGCAGCCAGAAAGTTCCCAAAGAAACCTTTCCATCTCTGGCTGGGTGCCCCAGCCTCTGGAACTCAGCGGTAGATATCCCAGTTACACGCCAGGCATGAGGGCAGAAAAGCTGAGATGACAACATGGACACAGACATAAGACATGCATAAGACCATGGCAGGGATACTGCATGTCTGGGCTGAAGTGTTGAAAGCAAGGGGCTGTAGGGTGACCTCTGGGGGAAGAGGTCTGGGCTGCCCCATGGAGGACACAGCCGTGACAGCCAACACACCAACCTCATGGCAAAGCTGTTCCCATCAGCCAAGCCAGTGGTTTCTCTGGGAAAACACATTAAGGAAAGGACAAAAAATGCTGGATAGGCAGAGGAGGAGAGGAAATCTGTTGTTTAAATGTTTGTCTTTTTGTTTCTCACTACCCAAACCCATTTCAATTGTTAATTAATTTGTGTTCTCCATGTTGAGCCTGTTTTTCTCCTGACGGTAGCTGATAAGCAGTGTCCCTGACTATATTTCAACTCACAAGATTCTCATCCTATTTTCTCCTCCTGTGCCCCTGAGGAGGCAGAGTAAGTGAGCAGCTGGGTGGGCCAAGGTTAAGGCAACACACATATTCAGTGACACATGCACATGGAAATCCTCAGCTCTGGGTTCCCCAGAAAAAAAGAGAGAAGGACTTACTGAAGACAGTCCAGCAAAAGGCCACCAAAATGTTAAAAGGACTGGAGCATCTCTCCGATGAAAAAGAGCTCCAACCAGAAGAAGAGAAGGCTCAGGGGAATCTTACCATTTGTGAAGGGAGGGTATAAAGAAGATGGAACCAAGCTCTTTCAAGTTTTGCCCTCAATAGCACAAGAGGCAATGGGCACACACTGAAACACAGGAGATTCCCTCTGAACATCAGGAAAGATTTCTTCACTGTGAGGACGATGATGTCCTGGCACAAGCTGCCCAGAGAGGCTGTGGAGTCTCCATCCTTGGAGCCAGATATTAAGAAGTTATCTGGGTATGGTCCCAGGCACATGGCTCTAGATGGCCCTGCTTGAGATGAGATAGGGATTTGGATAAAATGACCTCCAGAAGCTGCTTCCAGCCTCAACCACTCTGCGAATCTGTGTCAATGCCAAAAGGTGAAAAAGACAACTTCATCTTTTCTAAAAATAGAAAGGTGACAGAACGTCATCACGATAAGTTATGATAGAAATTCAACAGAAATGCATCACTTTAGAAGAGAACTGTTGAACTACAACTCGATTAAAATATCTGTAGTCTAGGTTGATTAACACCAGAGAAATTATAAATTCAATGATTTTCTACAATCTTACTTAACATGATGAAAAGAGTATGAAGGGACAAAAATGATCATTCTCACATTCTTAAGGTGTTCAAGTAATATTTCTAATTTAGCCAGAAGAAGTGGTATCTGTCACTTTGTATAAATCTTTAGTTTATCATCTACAACTATAATTTTCATCTGCCTCTTCTTAATTTACACATACTGATAAGAGATCTTTGTCATCATTACAGAACATTTTTACTTTTATATAGTCTTCATAATTTTATCTAACATGAATATTAAACTAAAAGAACTATAATTTCTTTGCTCATATAGTGCACCCATTGTCATATATCAAAGTATTAATCAATACACACAGTCTTACTAGATGTCAGCTCTCTTTATAAAAGCTTTTTTTCTTTTAACACATTTTTTTGTATTTTCACTAAAGTAGAAAACAAAATGAAGTTGCCACTGTCATTTTCTGTTGCACTTCAATGTCACTGTAACTCCGTTATTTTTTTGATTCCTAGGCTTTTTGTTTCCTATTTCTTTCACTTTCACACAATTACATAAATCATGTATTCACTTAGAAACACTGTTGATTGAAATTATATTGCCCATGTTTATTCAATTCATTTTAAAAGCATAACTTCAAGCTTGCACACAAATGAATGTTACACAGTAGACTTGCACTCCTCCCTCTTCATTGCACCAGTCATCTCACCTATATCGCTGCCATCAGTAGCCTGTAGTTTTTACCTGTATTTTTAAGTCATGTACTCTTTTTTTTCCTCATTTTTGTTTTTTTTTTTCACATGGAACCTGTCTGGACTCCAGCTTCCAAGGCCCATCTCTTTAAATACTTATGTATAAATCTGCATGCACAGTTAGACACCTAATAAAATACCAGCATTTTCAAGGCTGTAGTTTCAGATGTCTATTTTGCTCTGGAAGATTTTTGCAACTCTATGCAGGTGCGGATGTTGCCTCATAACTAATTAATTGCTTGAAGCCTTAGCTCAAAACTAAAAGCAAGTGGGCAAATTAGTGTCAAAGTATGTATCAGATGAGTGAGTCCTAATTCCCTGGTATGCTCAAATCAAGCTTCAAAACCTTGGTTTAGGATGCTTAGAAGATCATGAGAATTTATGGAATAAATGTAAGATCTTTGTTGCTGTTACGGGTAGGAATAGCTTCATAACCTACATTTTCTAAGCATGTGAGGTTCTTTTCTTTTTTGTAGTTTTAGGTTCGAAAATTTTAGATATTTTCTGCTCTCAAGAATCTTCAAAGTGTGAATTTAGTTTTTACACTCTTAAGGAATTGGTCATTTTACTTACAAGGCGTGTAAATCTAATCTGAGAAAAGACCCTTTCCTCCCCATATAACATCAGAGAGGAAACCATACTGGCTGGAAAGTCTCCTTCTTTTTCTTTTTTTTTCTTCTTTTCATTTTCTTTTTCTTTTTCCTTTTTCTTTTTTGTGTAAGCATCCTTTTTAGTGTAAGCATCCTAGTTTTGTCCAGGACAGGATTAATTTTTTACAGTAGCTGGGTGTGGTGACACACACCTGTAGTTCTCAGCTTCCAGGGAGGCTAAGCCTGCTGGATCCCTTGATCCCAGGAGCTGTGGGCTGCCCTGCTCTATTCCGAGCAGGTGTGGCTAAGGGCCAGGTGTTCTTAGACATCACCTCACGTCAGTTTCAGCAGTGGGAGTAAGGGGGAGAAAGCATGGTGGGGAAGAGCCAGTCAGTATTTGGCTTTCCATAAATTGCCTTATACCTGTTCTTATTAATATTTTTGCTGTTACTGTTCATTTTCTTGTCTCACTGCTGTTTCCAGTAACTTGTTTTTATCTCAGCCTGTGATTTTCACCTTTTGTGCATCCAATTCTCAACTCCATCCCGCCGGAGTGGGAAAGGCGGGAAGGAGGGGGCAACACACAAGCGGCCTCTGGTTTGGGAGAGTATCAGTGGAGGCACTGAACTGGGGATGTACTCTTCCTACACCATGACGGTATTAAAAACATTCCGACATAAATTAATTAATCTTAACAAGATAAAGAGTGTTAAGGCTTCATGACTTCATGTTCTGAGCCATACAGCTTTACTTTCTGCAGTATCCAATATTAAGCACCCAAAATAAGAGAAATAGCATATATTTCTTACATCATGTATTTCTGATATGTAGATTTATCGCTGAGTTCTTCAGAATGTCTTTAATAGTGCTTGGCTATTTGACTTGAGATTCAGGGTGAGAGGGTGGAAAGGAAATAATAAAAATTTCTCTGTGTAGATGCATTGGGAGTAACTGTCTATTAAACTAAACTGAACTAGTAAGCTGAATTTAAACTTAACTAAAACATAAGTAAGCCTTTTGTAAGCCTTTAGAAGATTTAAAATAGTATTCTTCCAGGTCCATAATACATTAATGGTCTGAGAAAAAACACTTATTACACCTTGAAAGCAGCTATCTGAGGTATGCTGAACTATTTTATGGAGCAGCAAATGCCAAAGGGAGGTTCAGGCTTTGACGCACAAGTACCATTTGCATGTAAGTGACTCTCAGAGCCAGACAGCTGCACCACTGGTCCTGCACATAAATGCCATTTTCTGTGAATGTAGTGGTTAGGCATTTGAAAACCCTATTTGTCATTATGCCTCAAACTTTTTTCTAATCATGGATTTAAAATAAATTAGGCAAATACATTTTCTGCTGCTCAGATCTTTTGACAAAAATGAAGGATGAGCCACATTCTAGTTGGAAATTCAATCCATATCTTCTTTATGATCCATTATAGAAAAATGTTGGTCTCCATTCAGTTGGAGCTATAACTATTCAGTGTTACACTTGGTGGAAGGAAGATATATATTCCATTCTAATAGATGGTGGAAGCAGAGGACACACAGGAGTGTACAGGATGTCTCTTTAGGCTATCATTTCAGGTCTGTTGCTATTAGACAAAATACAGTTTGGGGTTAAAACTATATCTGCTTGATATAGTTTTTACATAGATTAATTAATTTAGGGTATGATTTATTCACCTACTCTATTTATAAGTGTGAAATAAGTGCCTAAATGAAAGGGAGGATTTAGGTAGGTAAGGTTCATGTCCCCTCCTCCAGGAAAAAATCAAAAGCTCCCGTAATTCTGCTGCAGGTCACTAGGCAGGGAGCAACAACCCGGGAACAGAGGGATCCTCAGGGATGGACAAAGATCGCTAACACACCCAAGATGATGTAAAATGCCATTCCTTTTGCTCTCTGGGGTGCAGTGAGAGCCCTGCACCTGTCATGGAGTTCTGGCACCAGAGCCCAGCCTGAGCCTGTAAGCGATGAACCACCTCCCATCCTCTCCCATCAGGTGCCATTGGCTTTGTGAGGATTAACTTACTCATCTTGGAAAGAATAAATGACAAATAATGACAGATATGGAACTTTTTTTCTTCTCCCTTCACTTCTCCTGGGAAATGCCTTTCTTTTAAGCCTTGCTGAAGAAGATAATATAGGGATGTACCTAGGAAATTGAAACAGAAACAAGACCACAAGTCAGAGTGAACAGTCAATGCAGCAATGACCTGTTTCTTGTATCTGAGATAGACCTTTACACTGCAAAGTCTCCATATTTTAAATACATTCGAAGCTGAAGAACCACAAAAGCTCCCCTGACTGGCCTCCTACTGGCCTGTCTCCAGCTCTGAACTGATTCTTGCCTGGATGTGCCTGGCCTCTCCTAGAGCTTAGGCTATCCCTGCACAATCACACAGACAAAGCACAGGGACAGTGCCCATATCACAGGAGCATTAGGAACTTAGTGTTGGCACCTAGCCAGCGAGAGTCTGCTGTCCCTGGCTGCATCCAGGGCACTGGCTCCTAATGAGGAGGATGTGCAGCAGGATCACTGATCAGGTCTGAAGCATAATTAACCCCCTATCTAGATCCATAGGAGCTTGTTCTTCTTAACAAGGTTCCCACAGGGTTTGGTTTCATC
The DNA here is from genome assembly GCA_013397725.1 of Rhagologus leucostigma. NCBI lineage: Eukaryota > Metazoa > Chordata > Aves > Passeriformes > Rhagologus > Rhagologus leucostigma. Next base: position 3,340,218 of record VZTD01001040.1, on the reverse strand, counting down.
ACTGCTGCCCTTCTGAAAGACCTTTCAGAGTTATTAGTTGTCATCCCTGACAGTTTACAAAATCATTTATGTCAAGCTTAAAATGAAGATCCTTGCTTTTAATAACATCCCCTCTGTCACTCTGTCAGGGAAGCCTGCACCTCAGGTAATTCTTTGACAGAGGCTTTCATGCAATATTGTTATTCAGAACTACCAGACAAAAACCCCAAACTGTATTTTGTCTAATAGCAAAATTCATCAGCTTATAGCTGAAAGTCTACATTGGTAAGATTAAAGTTGAAATAATAGAAAAATTTTGACTGTCAGGATAATTAACCATTCAAATATGTTATCAAACAAATTCTGATTTTTTTCTGCATTTGTATTTATTTCTTGTCTTCTATATTTATACATATTCATTTTTCTCTCTCATGTTTGATTTCTATCTTCATCATAGCATAAGACATCAAAGGCTTATTTGGTTTATCACATAAACCAAAATTTTCCTAAATATTTCATGATCTGTGATCCTCTAATTTTTCTGGTGCTATTATTCTTAAAACTATCAGTCTTGTTTGTACAAGTTGCATATCTCAATGCCATTAATTTCCAAAAAATAGCTGTTTGTTTTTGTAGCTTATAAACTCCAGTGCAGTGGCCTCTTTGTAAAGCTTATGAAAAATGGTGTGGTCTATGGCTCCTTCCTCATGTCTAAGATGATTCTTCAGTGGATCTGACTTGAGTTATCCTTGTAGCTTGGCATAAGGTCTAGACAGTCTGTCACCTAACTCCTGTTCTTCCCATGAGCATTAAATAAAGGTTTAAACCAGGGCAGGAACGACTACAATAGCTTCTGTGTTTTGTATGGTGCAAGCTGGAAGAGGAAATCATACAGAGGAAACACTGTTACTGCTATTATCTTAATATATTTCATGCTAAATAATAGAGTCCTTGGCCTCTGCTTTCATAGCAGGCACATACCTCTCCCCATTTTCACACCTGATTTGTGGAACATGTCAGGGCTCCCCCCTGAGAGTCAAGTCCCTCAAGTGACTCACGAGCATTTGGATCTTCAGGCATTTGTCCACTGTGCCTTGAGGGTTTCCCGGTTTCTTGATTTTACAAGAGATTAAGTCTGGAATGGCAAATGTAGTGTAAAGGGGCCGTGCTACGAAACAGTGACCTTGCTAACCTTTGCAAGACCACTCACGCTTTATTTGAGGCTGAGTAGGCTATGAGAGCATTTGAAATAAAAGAGAGAGTGCAGAAGAAAACTCCTCAAAAAATCTTCCTCATGGCTTCTTGAAGGGGCAGGTTTCTAGGCAGAGGAGGGAAATTAAAAAGTCTGGTCTTGGCACCCATCTTTTGAAACCAGCAACCTGTTTTGAGGTGGATGCTCTCAGACAGCTTCTCTTCTCTTTCCCATAGATGAGGTGAATGGAGGTCATTGCCCACCTTGATGACCCATACTGACTTTGGGCTCCCCTAGATGGTGTCTGTATCCCTCTGCACTCTCAAGCTGTAAGCTTTGTAATGGCGAGTACTCTCTCTTGTTCTGCTGTTCTGTGGCTATGGACACTGAGCAAGCATAGTTGTTTTCCATGACCTGGGCTGGTACAAACTACAGAGAACCTCAGAAATGCCACAGCAAATAGCAATAAATGGTCATAAGAGAATGCGTAGTAAGCATATCCAGGACAAAAGTTTTCATCCGAAGCACAGAAAGAACTTCAAGAACCCAGCTTCTCATCTGGATAAGAAAACACATTTTTAATTCAGGTTCATAAACCAACAGCTTTGTCCAATAGGTGCAATGCCAACTTGTTCAGTCGTTAGATTAATTACTGTTATCTGCTCCCTATGATGTAGTGTTTTGTGCAATGACAATGTCAAGAGGGCCCCAACAGGGGCCCAACAGGGGCCCCAACAGGTGTGAGAACCCACAGAATTAAGTCCTATATGTGGCTGCAAGTAGAATATCTCTCAACTTGTGTTTCCTCTCAAAAGTAGGGATTATAAGAGAGCAGTGCTCATGAAAAGCAGTGCCTTGCTCAGAATCACACACAAGGGTGGAGCGGAGTTGGAAATTGGACCTAAATGTATTGTCTTACCTGGGAGGGCCAAGCCTGCTCTGTATCCCAGCTCAACAGATGTCAGCCTTCAGCTTCTTAAGAGTTAAAATCCACCACTTAACATAGAGTATCTGATATTGCTTTAGAAGCACAGCTTCCCAGTGGGTGTCCCATGTCATCTTTCAATTCTTTATATCATCCTGGGATGAGCAAGGTGAATTTTAATACACCTACCTGAAAGCCAACACATCAAGAAATAACTGAATGAAACATCCTAAGACAGAGAGGCCTGAAAAGACCATTTTCTTGCCCAGTTATTCTATTTGTTGTGACAATTTGCATTTCCCTGGAATGCATCCAGATGACAAGGAATGCAGCTGACTTTATTACACATGACAGGAAAACATCATGAAGGATAACTCATTTAAAAGCCTTTGGCCTTTGTCTGTTGTTCTTTTCATTTACATTTTTTTTGCATGAGATTGCCTGCCTTTGAGGCTTAGCCAGTGCCTGAAGGGACAGCAAACCACAGGGCTATAGGGAGTACAGGGAACAAAGGGAGGAAAACTAAGGAGCTACTCTTTGAGAGAAAAGCAAAGAGCACCTGTTCAAACCAAACCTCAACCCTCTTTTTTTTTTTTTTCCTGGGTATAAAACCTGTAAGTATGCAAAGATTTGATTGTTCCTGTAAGCTCCCCAACCTTTTTCTAAAGTACCCACTTGCTTTCAACACCACCTAGATGGAAAATCTTAATTTTCCTCACTTTTCCTCTTAGCAGCTTCTCCCCCCAGGAAGGCTAACCCCACTTTTTTTGGGCTGCATGGGTAGTCTAAACTGTGGGGCTGACATCCAGGCTGTCATGCTGTATCTTCCCTGTATATACTTCATAGCCCTTTATTCCAGCCAGTCCAGATATAATCCTCACCCTGCCATTCCTAGGCTTGAGCATAACCTCTATTCATGCCCCCCCCCCCAGCAACATCCTGTAAGTTTTGTTCCCTGTTTGTTTTCTTTATGTTGCTTGTAGCGAACACAGTAATACCACAGTCAGTGCAAATGCTGGTGCACGGAAAAGTACCACAGGATAGGAAAACACTCTTCTAAAACCCATGGCATCACCTGCAGTCCTTTCTGTCAAGTTTTTGAACTCAGCTCTTCCATCGGTCTGCTCCTTTCTTCCCTATCTGGCTTTGCATCTGCAGGAAAGGGGCAAGTGTCCTGCAGAGCACTGCAGTGGCCAGGCTCTCCCAAGGCTTCCTCCACAGTGCAGCAGGTGGTAAATCCTGCCTTAGGAAGAAGAGAGGCAAGAAGGAAGAAGAGACCTGGGATGTTTTTTGCAACGGCCTGTCACTAGATTGTGGTCCCACTTATTACAAAATGAGAGCTTGAAACTCTGAAACTTCCTTCCTAATGGAGAGTGCCTTTATGGTCTGTATGCCTGAAAATAAATTTGGTCAAATTTCCTTCCATCTGTGTGCTCCAAATGACTGACTATAATTTGAAAGTGTCAGAGCTCACCAGAGAAATAAAACTGTGGATAGATTTTAGGGCTGTGACTGTCCAGCTGAATCTGCAAGGCAATCCAGGAGCTACAGGCACTGAGGTAACAGACTTTGGTATAGCTGCCAGATCCTTAAGGGGACATACAGAGCTGTGCCAAGGAGCACACCAGGCTTCCCTGAGGTCCCTGGCTTAGCCTTCTGCTACGGGAGGGGTGTAGCAAAGGGACCAACCAGATGCAAGCTGAGGGAAGTCAGAATGGGCTTGGCTGTAGCCAAACAGTCCTGCAGCAGCAGGCCCCATCTCACATGCCCCTGCTCTGCCTTTGGCTCTGTCAGCAGCGGCCAGACCTTGGCTTCCAGTGCTCTGGCAGGAGTTATGAATATCTTTATGCCCATGGCAGTCTGTTGATCCAGACAGCTTCCAGTCTATCTGTTTCATACACATATATACACAAATATATCTCTGTGTGTCTCTATGTGTCCGTTAGTGTTATTCAAAACATGAGAAGAAATAAAACTAACCCTGAATGAACTAACAAAAATTCAATCAATGAACACTTCTAGCAAGGTTTTTCACATCTACACTGCCATGCAATGCACTTGCATCACCCACACATTTGAATTTGCCCTCTAATTATTTATTATTATTTATTATTATTTATTATTTCCGGGTATCAGCAATAACACATAAAAAAGTCCTGATGACTTTAGTGCCTATAGTTTTTCCTTTTCAGGTTAATAATGAAGGTTAGACACGGAAATAAACTTCAACACTCTAGAGCAAAAATTGCCCCTGCTCAGCATATATATCCGATACTTTTCATCTCTGCTCATCCTAAAAACTTATTCTGCATAGTCTGATTCATCATCTCCATGATCCTTTGCTTTTCTGGAGAATTATTTGAAACAGAAGGCTTACCAAAGTGCAAAACACTTGTGCTAACAGTTTGTGTTCGTAGTGGAAGACGTTCTGGAATTTTTCCTAACTGTGTTTAAAAAAAATTAAAAGTTCAACCATAAGTAAAACTCAAAATCCAATAATTAAGCATCCCAGAGACTAAGAAATCATTAGAAAAAAAGCCATGGGCCTGTATGTTAGTTATAGTGGCATATTAGTCTTAACTAATTCTTAATGAAAGTCAACTAGAATGAAGATACCAGGGGAAAAAAAAGCAACAGAAATTACACATTGGAAAACATGATACCAGCCAGCCAAGAATGAATGGCTGGATTGGCACAGAAAGCTCTACAGGGAAAAATAGTGGAATACTTAGGCAAGAGTTAACAGTGATGCTAAGGGAAGGACAGTGCTAGAAAAAAAATAATCCTTGAAAAAGAAGTGACCTTAAACAGGTCTGTCAAATGTTCTGTTGCTTTCGCCTGCCATTCGTCTGTTTATATTAAAGTTCTATAATTTTAATTTTCTACAGAAGGGAAATTGAAGTTAATCTTAATATTGTACTTATTTCACAGTGAGTATTGATTGTTGTACTAAATAATATCTCTTTAATCAATGTGTCATGTATTTGGCTGGCTCAGGCAATAATTTATTTCCTTTTGTTTTGGAGATTGGTGGCTCTCCTTGAAGTGACATCTGCTAGAAGCTCCTCTCCACAATTTTGTTTCTCTTGTGAGTTCTGACACTTTCACACTGCAGTCAATCATTTGGAGCACACAGATGGAGGAACTTAATCAATCTGATTTCAAATAATATTGACCATAATGTGGAACCCATGAGGTGATAAAAAAATTCCAGGACTTCAGTATTTTGTTGGAGACCATAATTTGTGACCAAACATCGGCATAGTCACAGGGTTATTGAATGTTAGATAAGCTTAGGCCAAACAGAGAGGTTAAAAATTTTTGTATTCATTCATCAAAGATCAGATCATTGCCTTGTCTCGACTGTCAGATATCCTGCCATGTCTAGATCTCCGTGATAGTGAGGAAACATGGACTTCAACTGAGGAACAATCACTGCCTTTTGAGCCCTCTTTGCTTTGCTTTACAAACATAAATTTTAGACTGCCTCAAGTCCAGACCTGCTTTGTGTCCACAGCCCCCAGAAGTGCATGCAAGCAAAGTGTCTGTCCACCTTTGGACACACCAAGGTACAAAAGCACGTTCTTGAATTCCTGCATTACAGATATCCTGGCTATTGCTCTACGTGCCAAGGTGGAGTCTCCATCCCAGACAGCACAGTCTTCCTGCATTAGAGTCACAGGGTTCCCTGTCACATAGAGGGCTGACACTAGGGAAGACAGCGTGTGATTGTAAACAACTGGACTGGTCTACTGCCGTGAGGTAGCTCACAGGAACACAGGTTAAGAAATGCCTGAAGGTTCAACCCTATGAAAAGAGATATCTTCACAAAAGAAGAAATGTAGCTTAAACAGCAGACTCTGAGATGAGGAACATTGGAGTGTGTGAAGCTGCAGCCACATGTTCAGCCAGCCCATAGTCAGGAGTAACATAGGAGTATGCTGTAAGGGCTTGTCATATAGACTTACTGCCTAGCAAAGAGACCTATTCTACATGTAAAATTTCATTTTCCTGCTCAGAAAATTTTTTACCCTCCCCTTTCCTCCAATTTTGGCCCATTTATCAGTTTTGTTTGCATTCAAATTTTCCTAATTAAGTAGGGGGAAAAAATGCATCATTATTCCTATCTTTCATGCAGGTTCTTCTTGAAGCAGTTTGTGATTACACAAAAGTGTAGAAAGAGGCTTGCACATGTCAGAAATTGGGAACTAGGCTTGGGGCACTCTGCCTCCCTGTGCTTGGTATTTTCCTTATGTAACAGCTCAGTCTGTTATCTGCTCAGATAACCAGTTTATATCCTTGTCTAGTCAACTGCTACATGCATCCTCTGCAGCTCCAGAGAACATCTTTGTTACTGGGCACTCGGATCATGGAAAGTGCCTTCTGCTCAGAGCCCTATCCTTCCCAGAGTCACAGTTTTCAAATGTGTTTGGACCTGAGCTTTTATTACCAACATCTCACTGCTAAATGAAATTTTTTAAGGATATCACCAGAGTTTACCAGCATTTGGATATGTTCATAATTCTCCTGTCATCCATTTCTAATCTAAAAATGTAATTCTATATCTATTACTTACCCCTTTCAGATTGTCTTCAGAATATTCTATAAAGAGAGCCATCTATCAGAAATTCTGAGAACAGGTCTCCTAAATATATAATCAATATGATCCTTATTCCCCCCTTGGACTCTTCCTAGTCCCTAAACAAACTGCAAGAGATCTCTTAACATCCAGTACAGGTGCTAACAACAAAAATACCCCCTACTTCACTACTCACGTGTCTCTGTGCTGAATCTGGAGAGTTTTTGGGCTCTTGGGGCTCCTTTGCCTCCTGGACTGTAGCAACTACTCTCCGGGTGCCAGCGGCGGGGGAAGCTGAGCTGGATCTTCTGAGTCCCAGGGGATTTTCAGAAGCCTTCTGGTCCCATCTGGGGTGCCAAAGAACTGATGCCTTGAGTGGCTACCTAGAAACAGAGACTACACAGGAGTAAGAGAATAAAGGTAGGTATTTATTTGAAAGGCCTTCAGAGGTACACCCTGGGGAGCCAAAGGCTACATCCAAAAATGGACCCCAAGATGGATGACAAGTCACGAGTTCTTCACACTTTTATAGGGTTGGTCCATTTGCATATCAGCATAAATTGGCCAATTAAAACTTTTGCTAATGATGTAATTTCTTCAATTTCTTCACCTCTCTGGCGGCTCTAGTTTACAACTTTGGGCCTAGCACAATCTCAGTGTCCTTGAATAGCAACCTTGGAGAATCTTCGTTGTGTCTATCTGGCCTAGGAGAGCAGCTAACAAGCTAGAAGAAACCTCAGAGTTACACACTAGGCAATACAGGATTTGAAAAATATAAAAGTTAAAACCTAAGGCATCACTTTTTGTATCTAGAAACTGGGCTTGTCTTTTAGAATCCCTTACATTATTACAGTGGTTATTTGTACATATGAAATATGAGGAAAAAACTTACTGTTAAATTGTGAAATTAGGTTATACTTAGCAGTAAGTCACTATATCAAACAGGGCACAGCCCACAGAAATATTTCATTGCAAACTAGTTAGCTCTTCATGTTAGTGCTTCAAGTTAGCGGTTTAGAAAAACAGTTAATCTTATACAGATGTGCATAGGATGGATGCACTCCACTTTTATTTCACTAAATCAGCTAAAATCCTGGTAGTTTTCCAGACAGGGTCCAAATCTGGAAACATTTGCAAAGCTATTTCAATGATGAGCATATAATACGACCTTGCAACCAGTACAGAACAAGCCCAAATCTATCTGAGTGGGGGCAGTCTTCACCTAAAGCACTGACAGGCTTGGATATCTACCAAGGGCTTCTCTCAGCTTTGCTGTTGAACCATTCACTAGTTTTAGAAACAAAAAGAAATCATGTTGGGAAAAGGCACAAGAAGAAAGGATTCCAGAAGGCTGCCTGTTTTGTGTGCCTGAGACTCTTGCAAAGATGTCTGTCCAGAACCTCAGCACTGACAAGATGAGAGAAAGGCTCAGCCCAGCCTTAGACAGCTGTATTTTGAGTGTGCTAGATAGGAAACAGTTGTGGTAGCGGTGGTTGTCAAAAGGTTAAGCTGTGAAGATCAAGTCTCGCAGTCAACTGAATGTTAAAATCACTAAGGTTAAAGTATGAACCTCTACTACCTCCCTTCTGAATAAAATATTCCTACACATTTTTTTTAATGAAAATGGAAACCTACCTTCCATCAGGAGAATGCTCTGACACTGAGTTAGACAGAAGTGACTCTGACTCAAGTATTAAGTTCCAGAGAAGAAAAATAAATTTAAATAATACTTGAATTCAGCACTATGAATTAAATAGCTTTACTGACCTTGCTAGGCAGCTTAAAGTCTTTTTCATCTGCCCTCTTAAGAGATCCAGTTCCTTTCATGTGCGTATAGGATTTATGATTTGAAAGCTTGGATTCAAGTCCAAGGAATAGATTCAGAGAAACCTATACTCTCTCTTTTCAGATATATTTAATTATTTACTGATTCTTTCAGATTTCTCTGGGATATTTGTTTTTGTTGAGATCACTTCCCATCCTTCCTCAAGTTTATTACTGAAGGTCTGTACCCTCACTGTACCACCTGTGTCATTTACCTGTGCAGTGTTGTCTACATTTAATGTACACTGTAAACTTTTTGCAACATGGTGTTTTCAGGCTAGAACAAGAATAATAGCTTGGGTTATTAACCTCAGTTTGTATTTTGAGAAAAATCAACAGTTGACACACGATGCTGGCCTACTTACATGTCAAAAAATATAATTTATACTGTAGTTAGGATCTTTCTTTTCAAAAGTTGCCCCAGCCAGTTGTTCTCTCCTTCTTTCCAGACCAATATCATGCCAATTCTATGTATAGCTCCCTGCTGTAGTAAAGTGAAGTCTTGCAAAATGAAAACAGAAGAGCTTTGTAAATTCCTTCTCCTTTGCTCAATATCTTGTGGCAACTTTCCCAACAAGTTTAACGACTTTCCCAACAGACCACACAGGTAGAATCAATGAAAACAGACTACTCAGCCACGTCCCTAGCTGTCTTGTCTTGTCTTTCCAGCTGTTCTTATTTCACCAAATCCAGCCTTTTCTGATAGCTTTTATTAATAGACAATAACAACTATGACTTAACTTACTGATTATTCTCCTTTGGCTTTTAAACAGCCCTGAAATGATCACAGTGAGGTTATTTTTTCTGGATAGAAGTAGATGGAGGAGAATAGTAGCATTGCATCTTTATGTAAATGAGTTTGTTAGGTTTATGTGGTTACCAGCACCAGGAAGAAATGGCCTTAATGAGGAAACAAGCTACATAATACAAGATAAAGTGTTTCATTAAGACTGAATGCTATTGTTCAGATATAATTGCTGGAGAACTTGGATGAAAGAAAGAACTTATTGTCTTGTGGCTCAGTAGGCCTAAAATCAGTAAAATGAAGAGTTTGGGGAGTTTCAGTTATTCATTCTAGTTTTCCTGGCTGAAGATAACCAGTTTGTTTTATAGTGTGCTATGTCTCTGAATATTGGTACTGTAAAATTTCAATTTCTTCTTTTCTTATCCTCCTCTTCTAGCTCAGGAAAACCTCTCACCCATCACTCAAAGCTAAAAAGAAAACTCAGTCTACCTTAATTCCCTGTTGTATTTTATGTTTCTGGCTGAAAAGCTCTCTTACCTTCAAGCTGTAGATGGGTGAAACCCATAGTCATGGGAAGTCGCACCAAAATGAAGTTGTCTGGGGAAAGGAGAGAGATGGAAGGACTGTTAAAACACCAGGGCAAGGGTTGATGAAGGAAGCTGCCGACAGGTCTTCCTGCAAGTACAGTGGTTGCACCCTGCAGGGGTGAAACAGGTCTGTCCCCAGGATGATGTTTTCCTCTTCTAGCCAGATTTGCTTCACTACAAAAATGAAAGAACAGGTGATACTCACTTTCTTTTATAGGTGATGGGGAGAAGGGGTCACTAACTTCTCTCATTTCAGGAAAACAGAAAAGGAGGAGTACTAAGAGGAAGGGGGTTTGTTTCTAGCTGTGTTAAAGCAGGCACTCAGCTTTTTTTTAATCTTACATCTCAGGAAGGTCTGATAGCTAGGAAGAGCTGCAAGAAGCTGGATCTTCAATAACAGCTGGGTAACACCTCACTGCTGATGCTCACAGCTCAGGGAGCTGGGCTGTGGGAAACTTTTATGTTCATTTTTATTTCCTTTCCTAGGCTCTATAGAACCAATTTGAGCTTGTGGGATGTAATATAGGAACTCATGTCTTTGAAGTATAATGTCTCACGTAATAGCTCCTTAGAGTGTGAGCAGAAAGCAGCTGGACCCTTGCAAGGCAGCTGTTGGTCTCCAAAAGCATAGGCATTTTCCAAGCCACCTATCTGATCATATGTGTATTTTTCAGGGCTCTCATATCATAACACTGTCTTCTAGATACATCCCGCTGAAGCCTGACTTCCTTCTGTAAACAATCAGTATGGCAGGGCATTTCTCAATTTTGTTTTCATTTGTTTAAAAAAAAAAAAAAAGAGTATCTCTGCATCTGTAACAGCATTGATTGGTACCAACAGCTGAGTGTGTCACTGGTCAGACTGCTGGCACAAATACAAAGTCAAAATCTAACCGTTGATGTGAGTAATCCAAAATAGCCTTCTTTTTTTATAGAATGGAAGATATATTTTCAAGCATATTCTTTTCAGTCTGTTCTGTACTGGCTTTGCAATTATCAACCAGACTTCATGGGTATCTTTTCATAAGAAGCAATGAAAGAAAAAAGCAAGCAGAAACAACACTGATATTATCGTAACATTATCTACCATTTTCTGCAGTATGTGGATATCTCTCACTATTAATATAATTCTCATTTTCTATCCAGATCAGAAACTAGAATGAAAAACTTCTGACATATCTGATTGTATACTACGCTAACTTTAAGTTATCAGTTGTTTCAAAAAAGACCATTACATTCCAGTTTTTTAAGCAGAAAAAAAACCACTAGCAAGAGTTGGCTTTCTGGTCCAGGAGTCAGTGTTATTCAATTAAATGTGTTGGCATTTGTCTATAAATTTTTACTTGAACGTCAGTCACAATTAATGAGCCCATTGACTTTCACCACCAATGTTAAACTCGATTTTCAGTTGTCAGGTGCTTTTTGGAAATAAGGGAAGATTGGCTGAAATTCTAGAAGACTCCATCTGGCCCTTTTTTTGCTCCATAGAGGTAAGTGACACATAATCTGTCACCACTGTGATATCCAGTGCTGACCAAGTTTGATAACCTGAAACTGTGAAGTACGTACAGACTTTTTGGTTTAGCACAAGAGGAAAAGCTTGATTCTGAACTTAAAACAACCTGGAATATCGTGGGGTTCATCATCACCAAAGGCAGATTTTTTTAAATGCTGTCATTCTGTATCACAAACTTTGAAAGCAAGGGAAACACATTATCTCAACTCCAGCAATAGTTTATAATGAGAGGAAAGTTTGTTAAATGTGATCTGTCTTCTATAGCACAAATAGGGGAAGAAAGCGCCAGGTTTCATAAAATGGCTTAACCCTACATTTGCAACATGTAACATTTTAAGCCGGCAGGAATAGATTCTACAGCTCCACAAAGAGCATGCTTCTGCTCCCAACAGATAAGAAAATGCTATGAGCAGTGCATTGATTTTCCTTCTAGTACAACACAATAATGCTGCCAAAATTATAATGAAATTAGCAGATATTTAGTATGGATATAGATGAAGTGTGCAGTGTTTTGTATTTACAGGGAAATTACAAGAAGACCTTTTATATTGTTTTCTACACACAAACACATTCTTTGAACTTTTTAAAAATAATTTTCTCCTTTATACTTAGTTTTTGTTCTTTTTGCTTTCATCCACAAGGCCTGTTTCTATTTGAATTATTTTTGGATATCATCACAGATGTGACAGGTTGCTGTGCTAATTTATAAATAATATAAATTCAGTAACCATAAAATTGGGTTCCATGTTTCAAATTGTTTTCAGTGACCTTCTTGTTTGCATTATGACCCTTTTTCATAAGCAGTGGTTTGCATCATCAATTCCACCTGTTCCTTCAGATTTGTTATCCCCATTTTTTGCTGGGAAGAAAACAAGAGAAGTGACAAGTGATATGTACCTTGCTTCATGCATATTGAAATGAGCTGGATAATCTGATTTCATAACTAGTGGCAGTAATCTTAGGGGTTTTCCAGAATAGTCTGTTCAGTAAATTGCTACTAATGTTGTGAATTATTATTCCTGGATATTTTTTTGCTTAGTATGTCTAATGGTTTTGCCCTTATAACTCTGCCTGCCTCAGTTGAGCTATAAACTGTGACCCTTTCCAGTTAGCCTGATGCTCTTCCTCACCATGAAACAAAGTTGCTGACCGATGCTATTCAAAGTACAATGCTCAGTTCTTGCAGGCAATTTTGACCCAGTGGGAGTAGAATTTTTTCACCTGAGAGGTTCTTATGAACAACAGTGAATGTTAAAAAATTGTTTGGTCAAGGATCTTTGATCTTTGAATGTATTACAGGACACTTTACTGGACAGTATGTTCTAACACTAACAGATAGTGCATACAGTGCTGAAAGTGCAAGAAAGGTCCGAGGTTTTTCTTCTGGTCCGAGACAGATCCCTATGTGTGGTCTTGGAACTATGCCAATCTCTTTAATACATATGAAATCAATTTATATGGGTGGGAGGGAAAATATTGCTCAGTTAATCAAAGTTGTCCGACATACTGCTCAAGAAAGAATCTGGCATTTTTCTACAACTTTCATGGCACCTTGTCGGAGGGCTATTTACTGGCTTTGCTACCAAGGCAGAAGACATCACGAAAATAAGTTCCATTTTCTGCTGAGATTTAAGTTCATCCGTTCAGATACAGCTGTGACTTTGCATTGGCAGTTTTCTGCACTTACCAGCTAGGTCAAGAAAAGTGCTTTATTAAAACAGCCTTCCAATTCATCCATGTTCTTACCATGTAGATAAAAGTTTAAACCAAGTTTGGATAGCAATAGTATTTCATAAGCAAGCACTGTGAAACCTGGAATGATGCTATTAGAACACCAATAATCATTCTTGACAGGTGTGTAGAGAGAGCTAAAAGTCTCTATCAGATATCAAAGATCTCAACCCAAAACAAACCCTGACCCTAACCCTAAACCAAACCCAACCCTAAACCTAATCCTAAACCTAACCCTAAATATAAACCCTAACCCTAACCCTAATCATAACTGTAATGCTAAACCCTAACCCTAAACCTAACCCTAACCCTAATCCTATCCCCTAACCCTAACCATAACCCTAGCCCTAAACCCTAACCCTAACCACAACCCTAACCAAACAATAAAAATTCTTCTGCCAACCAAGCCTTTCTGCCAACCTCTCACCAAATTTTGTGTGACAGAAACATGGAGATTAATTATAGTAACTTTTTTTACAACATAAAAGAAACACAACTCTTTGTTTAGAAGTAGAAAACATTAAGCTATTGTGGCTTTATTCTAAAAGCCTGTTTGAGACTCTGAGAAACTGTCCTCTGCTAATTTCTTTCCTCATCCTTAATTTTGTATATCCTTATAATCGCCTCTCTTTGTAAATCCTTGTTTTGTCAATTCCAGTTGCTTTTTTCAGGGAAGTAACTTAAAGATTTTCATTGCCCTGTCTTAAAGACATTGTTCCCAGCAGCCATCTAGTTCTTACATCAGGTAGCGTGCAAACTTCGTCTCCTATTCATCAATTGTACCAGTTCCCTCTGTAAGAGTTTAGGGTAAATGGCTCTGAATTACAGAGGATGTGCACATGTTGGAATGCCTTCTTGGCATTCATTATTAGCATGTCAGTGTACACCCATCAAATGGCAAAAAATACTGGAAACTCTCCTCTCTTTACAGTAGCTCTGTATGAAGACTAATGACACCCAGGAGGGGCAGCCTCTGTACACAATCATTTGTGTCCTTAGCAAGCAGATGTTCATTTCTTGGCTGACAGGTTTGTGGGTGCTCCATGGAGACTTGTTCCTGGCGTATGAGCAAGCTGGCCATGAGGAACAGAACAAACGTCCATACTGCTTGTGGAGATAAGTACTTCTGGTGTAGCACTTAGTTTGATGCAACCAGCTTATTCAAAGTGGCTGATGGGCAGGAATCATGTTAAAACTGTAATCGTTCTGTCCCTGCTGCTAATCTGATATCAGGATGCAGTCTAGATGCGTGCAAGTCAGTCAGGCGTCCGCTACTCCTCAAGCTATATTTTATGTCAGGGACTCTTCTTTTCTCTGTCCTGAGCAATTTGTGGTTTATGGTCATAAAGTTCTCCATAAATTACACACTTCTGATTTCTCCAGTGACCACCTCAATAATCAGTCTCATCCTCACCTGTATTTTGTAAACAGCTTCATCAAGGGAAACTCTCCTTCTTCTGTTCCTGTCTGCTCCAAAAGTCACAATGACTGACAGCTATAGTCTCAGTGGTTTTGGTCTACTCTCCAGGGAAAAACTGCTCAGGAATAGGCCTCCACATAAGAGTAATAATAGAATGTTTCTTTGCTCTGTCAACAAATTCAGGTTGGCTCTCTAACAGACATTTGCCTAGGAGTACTAAATTAAGAAAAATCACACTAAATATAAAATACAGTAAAGTGTTGTGTTTTAGAAGTCTTCCCTTCTGAGATGAAAGATACTAAAATAATATTTATTTACATATAAGGAAAGCAAATATTCAATTCATATTAAATTATTGAATTAAATTCACAATTACTTGTGAATTTAATTGTTTGGCTTCTTGCCTGTAAATAAAATTTTATTAATGGTAGTCATGTTTGGATATATTTGTGTAAAATATATACTTATAAACCAATGAAATTGGTTTATAAACCAATTATATACTTATAAACCAATGAAATTTATATTCTTTCTTAATTAATCACTATGGTGGTTTTTTTAACTGTAGTTGTGCCCCTTCATTAAATCTGCAATTTATTAAAAATATTTAAATTTATTAAAAATATTTTGAGATTAATAAATAGCAGATCATACCCTAATGAAGCTTTTCCCAGAATCAGTATTAACTTCAAAACTTTACATAGTTAAAAGTACAGTGAATGCAACTAGCTAAGTATAGGTGCTGGAGTTCATTGCTAGTCTTATTTTGGCCACGGCCACTGCAAATACTGCAGTAGCGGAGTAGTAAAGCCTTTTGGACGCCTTTAGTGCACAATCGCTATTCTAAGCCTCAGGAATTTTTGAGGCTAATTCTTGTATGGAAATAGCTAAAAACCCAACCTCTTTTATTATGAGTGAAAAGGATATCTATGGCTTATAACTAAGTATAACTTAAGAATAAAATGTCCAACAGGGTGCACTGTAATCATCTCTTTGCCCACTTGCCAAAGAAACCCCAGCTAAACTTGAAAGGTTCTTTTTAGTCAAAGGTCGTGTTTACTGCTGAGTTTTCTACCTATTTAAAAGTGTGCCATTTACTAAAAGAACATATGTTCTGCTAAACGTCTGTGTTTGAAGAACTTTGTTCTTTGCAGTGTGCATGATAGTTTCCCAGAAGAAACACTGGTGACAGGCTTGAGTAGTTCCTCTGTGTGATTTTTAATGCATCATTTAAAAAAAGATCTCCAAATATCTCTAAAATGTGCTTGTACTGTTAAGGCAACATCTTCCGTCCCCTTATTAGCTGACTTTAATGATGTATAGTTATTTATGGCACAGACTGCAAGTATAAATTCCTCTTCATTAGTCTATAACTCAAGTTTAATCAGTGCTGAGATTTGGGGTCTGGGGACCATTAATGCACCATTTACCCAGCTCTGTGACATCACTACCAGTTAAACATTACCTTACAAACTAACAGTATTCTTGCCATCTACTAATTGCTTTCTGGGAGTGAAATGCCTTTTGGCTTCATTCATTGTAGCTTTTTGGTTTGCAGGTTTCTCAACCATCAATCACTACACTCAGGATTCAGAACATTTTAGCATAAAAGTAATGATCCTGGGATAGGATTTTTTGATTTTTTCCATATTTTGATGGGGAATTAGGAGAAATATATGTGCCTTGATCTCTAACCACCAGATCTGTTCTGGTCTGAACAGATAATACTGGTGTCAGTAATTGAAGACAACATTTCTGGGCCTTGAATAGAAAGTTTTTTAAAGTGCTTTGCAGGAGAGAAGGAGGAAAAAGACATACAATTATTTTTAAGTTATCTTTCCTAAACATGACTAGAATTTTGGCAAATTCTTATGCTAAATAGACTAATATTGAAAATGAGGTAGAAGTGGTTTGTTTTCATAAATGCACAGATAAGTGTAAGCTGTTTGGAAAAAGAACACCTAATTTAACATACTTATTTTAAAGAAAAATTGTGTGAACTCTATGATCTTCAACTATCTTTTAGGTCTGCTAAGTATTTTTGTTACCCAATTATACTGTCTACAAAAGAGAGAGTAAAAATAATAGCTAGTACATTTAATGCTAAAAATTTTTGTGCACTTTTTGAGATCCTGGAGATTATGTGATACAAATTGCTGAGAAATGTCTTTGAAGAGCAAATATTTATTGAGTGCAAACTGGAAGACTTCTCTTAAGCTTCCTCTTTCACTCCCTGAACTCTTTGAACAGTGGTTGGTTTTTTTAGTAGCCTTCCATTGGTCACCCTGTGAAGAGCACTTTTAGTTACCTGGCATCCTCTGAACAGCCCTGGTAACTTTCCATCTTGTAAGTGTTTGGGTGACCATGTTTCGGGCTGTAAGTGCTAAGATCTTGGAGGATTAAGTGGCTTTGCTAAGGAGAAATGCCCACTGAAAATAGAGCAAAGCTGATAAAGGAGAAATAATCTCCTTCATTACATAGGGGAAAAAAAAGCTAATTTTTGGTGGGCAAAAGGAAACGATGGAGGGAAATTTAACAGAAACAAAACTAGAATGCAACGAGGACAGCACAGAAACCCTGTAAAGGATCACTAATTACAACTGTTCTCATAAAACTGTTGAGGTTGAAAAAGACCTTTAAGATTGTCAAGTCCGAACATCAGTTCAGCACCACCACCATGTTCACCATTAAATACTTAGAGGAATGGTGACTTCACAGCTCCCCTGGGCAGACTTTTCCAATGCTTTACAATCCTTTCCATAAAGAAATTTTTTTTCATATTAGATCGAAATCTCTCCTGGTGCAACTTAAGGACATTTCCTCTCATCCTGTCACTTGGTACCTGGGAGAAGAGATTGACACCCGCCTGACTGCAACCTCCTTTCTGATAGTTGTGGAGAGCGATAAGGTCTCCCTTCAGCCTTCTCTCTTCCAAGCTAAACAACCTCTGCTCCTCATTAGAGGTTCACGATGATTTCCTGAGCCCTGCAGCAGACAACTTTGTTGGCATTTCTATTTGGTGTAATTCAGCACAACTAGGGGTCAGCATACTGCCTGGCAGTGGGAGCTGAACTACCACCTCCCTTTACCAGAGTAAATAACACCAACTAGCAAGGTGTGAGGCGTAGATGGAGGACTAAACAACTTTGCTGTGAAATGAGGTCTGACGGTGTTAAACAACCGCACTTTAGTCCACATCTTTATGTAGTTCATATTTAGTCCATATTTAGTCCAGAAAAGGCATTCTCATGCTCCTTGTGTAAGTCAAATTTGATTGCTGAGTGTCATTAGCATGTTCGGCTGCATACGTTGCAGTACTTACTATTTACTATCTAAAAGTAATATTGCTACACAGAAGCAAATAGAAACATATGCTAGATGGTTCAGGACAAGTTGCCATAACATTAAGTAAGGTTAGGAGTTAAAAGCAACCTTACTCAGAGCAGAAAAAATCATTTTGTATTGTCTTTGTATAGTGTCTAGCTGCTGTCATTTATGCCTACAAGTTTGACTGACATGCAACAGTCATATGAATTGAAGTGATTTCAGAGCCCTTTTATGAAACTACTTTTCTAACAGAAGTGCACCTGTCCTGCCCTGCTCTTTCCTCTCCCTGCCATCAAAATCTTCTGTTTTTCTAAGCAAGTTTGGCTGTAGTTCAGATTGTGCAGTTAGTTTTCTTGCGTGATGACTACCCCACACAGCTGGATACCCACGTAACCTCCAGTGTGTGCTGTTTTCCAGCTCCAGGTGGAGGATCTTAGTGAGACTCATGTAGCTAAGCTACTTGCTATTCATTCAGTAATGAACTTCATTTATGTCACAGAATGAACCTGGGGGATATGAGAAAGAAAAAAGAGGCAAGTGGGAACTAGCTCTTGGTGACCACAGGAATGCAACATTTCTGAGAAGGAAGTGGTAAATCAGTTCCAATTCCAGTACACAAATAGGTGAAAAGAAATTAGAAGGCATCCAGGTGCAAAGAGAAAGTGGCTTAGGTAACTTTGGAAATTGTTCAACTGCAAATGCCTGGGAGCAGTTAGTGAGCAAAAGTGATGGAACTGTCTAAACTCACAAAAGCCAGACAAGACTCAGTGGAAGCAGAGAAAAAGTTGTTTGAAATTTTACAGCTTTGGAAAATGCAAGATTTTTAAAAAGGCTGAGACGACTTCCTGCTGTGACACCCTCTTTCACCCATAAGAGCAGCATGCTAAGGTAGGGAGTCAGCTCTCTCACTAGAGTTCTGTAGTTTACTGACTGATGCCAAATTCCTGGACACAATTTGTGTCATGAAAACAGATTTTAAATATTATGTACATTGAAATAAGAGCAAAAGAGAAATATCAGGGTATTCTCTGACTGATTTGCCCATACTCCATTCCACAAAGTTCAAACTCTGTTACATCTTGCATTTAATGAGATGGAGAGGTTGCAGTGGGAACACAAAGTCATGCATGAACTCTTAGGTGATTCTTCCACTCCTGAAATTGGTGTTAGGATTCAAATTTCATGTGCCTCAAGACTAAGCATAATGGATGCACAGTGTTACACTGGGTCCATTCTCTAGGCAATACAGGGCATGATAAACAGTGTTTGTGGAGATGTTCTTAATAGCAACAACTAACATTTTGGCTGACAACTGCTTTACCACCTGTGATCACACAGTCACCATAAAGAGATTCCATCACTTACAACTGCTCTCATTTTAAGAACCCAAATAATTTTGAACCCAAATTTTATTTTTCACTCCAGAAGATTAAAAGCAAATATGACTTCTCCCAACCTGCAAAAGCACTCTGAAAAGATTATGAATCTGACCTCCAACACACATGTATCCCAATGCCCTTTAAGTGTCAGTGTTGATTAACCGCAATGCTGATGGTAAAGTACAAAGGCACAGTTCTGCACTGGGCTTCTGGCACTGAGAAGCCAAATATAATATCACTGACAATCATATAGTAAAGGTCAAATCAGTCTTGAGTATACAAATATGATAGAAATATGGAATAGATGCAGTCAGTCGCTCTGTTTTTGTACTAAGCATATGTGTGTGCTCTGTTGTGTGAATGAGCTTGCATTTCCATTCTGCAGGGACATCAGCAGGCAACACAGCGGCAGTCCACAGCTCTGGTACAGGTCATAATCTTTCTGCATGCTCCTCTCCTAAAGACATGGTCACAGAGGCAGTCCATGCTTGGAATCATACAGTTTTGCTGTGGCAATTCCTCCACTGATGGCATTTTTCACATATGCATCCTGGCAGTCTCAGATGTGTGGATTGTGGGAAATTTTTCATAATGTTCTCAGTGGGCTTCCAGCATCAGAGATCTACCGCAAGGACACTAGAAATATCACCAAAGGGACTGTATGTTTGGGGAAAACCAACCCTTCAATGTTCTTATTTGCAGCAACACAGTCACTGGCAGCCCACCAAGCTGTGCAGATCTCTGTTTATTGTGTTTTGAATGGACTTGGCTTCTGGTGTGTATAAATGGGAAGTTATAACTGTATTAAATCCCAGGAGTAGATGCCAGTTTATAAAGACTGAAACTGTGAACTTAAACAGTGAAGAATAAAGTCTGGTAGCAGGCAGTACAAGCTTTAAAATTGAGGTTTGTTTCCTTTCTGGGATATGCTCCATAATCAGTCCCATAGATCTTTGGTTTTATTAGTGTGACGGCTTATCATGCTGCAGACTAGATGCTTCTACCAGGATGTGCACATATAAATATAAAGATATAAAATGTTCTATAATAGCACCCCTACAACCTATTTACTAGATTCCCAAGCTGGTTTCCATAGAGCCACACAGCTTTCTAAAAGCTTTGTGCCAATACATTTAAAAGCAAGTCATAGTCTGTTTTGGCTCTGTGTGTTCCTAATGAATGATTAAATATTAATTACCTTCAGTGCCTGCCGATGGCATGAAGTGATCTGACAATTATGGATACTTGCTCTGCTTACCAGTGTGCTCACAAGCTATTACTCTGGAGAACGACACTACTGTCAGTGGAATAAAGGTAGGCAAACCAGGCATTGTGCATTTTATTTGTGTTTTCAAAAAATCAATACTTGCATCTTGGGGAAAGACTTAAATCATAACTGTTATGCACACTTTGTTAACCAGTGGCAGTTTTCCTGGCTGAAGGGATTTCAGACAACCTCTTTAGACGGCCTTGCACTCTGAGCTGTTGGTATGTAGTTCCAAGCCTGCTGGTTGCTTATGAATTTTTGATGGAGAACCTTTCAAAATTAGTAAAAGTACTTCTTCTGACCCTTCCACCAAAAATGTTCTGATAAATAGACGAACTATTTGAACATTGCTAAAAATAGGAAATAAATACAAGTACACATACACATACACACGAAGCTGCAAAAATAAAAATGAAAAATCAAAAATTCACTAGCCAATCAAAATACAATAAAATAAAAATATTAAAATATTAAAAATACCTGGGGAGTAGAGTATAACTCTCTAGCTAAATAGTCGTTATGCAAGTCTATGTTTGTATAGAGTCCTAAAAACCAGGTGTCAAAAGCCTACATAAAATATAGTTAAGATCATACAATTTTCTGTTGGCCACAGTAGAAAAATAAAGATGAATAGAAAAAGCTGTTATGACCAATGTTAGTTCACTGTTTAAGATATTAATTTTTGATACTCTAAATATTTTTCAACGCCTAGAAAATATATTAGGCTTGTATTACATTGTAGAAATAGTGAACACTCGTGGCCCTAGTACCAGCATCATTAAAAAGAAAAGTGTATAGAAATGGTTAGGGCTTTTCAAGTTTTTTATTATAATCCCAAAAGTGAGATTTGCCATGATTCATTCACTGTATTCAATGGGCTTCATCAGCCAGACTTAAACATAATTTGTTTAGTGCAATGATATAATCTAAAGAGCTGGACAATACCCATGATATGAGAGACATTTTATGTTCTAGGCAACAGCTACTTCTCAGTCATGTGTGTTTACAATCATCCAAAAATTTTGTTTTAAAGAAAAAATTTAGCAAAACATTCAAGCAAAAATTTCCTTTTTCAGGGATCCTCTTTGAATTTTAATTCAGTTCTTACCACTTCAGGTTTTCTCAAGATTTTGATTTGAGAGTCTTTCCCACATGTGGAATACAATATTCTCTGACAGTGGATATTGGCTGATACAGCAGGAGACTGTCTCTGGCTCATTCGTAATACCAGAATTCCTGCATGCTAAACAGGACATTTACAAGGACAACATCCTGCCAAAAATGTTTGAGTTTTTTGTTTGATTCCTATACTTTCTGCCAAAATCCAGAATTTCTTGAACTGCTTTTCTGTGCATCCTCCCCAAGCAATCAAGTGACTCACAAGGAAGTCCAAATAGGCTAATAGGTACCCGTCTAAGGCCAAGTAGAGGAAATAATTCTGATGGGTCTTCATATGCCCAAATCACCATCCTTGGAAGTTAAGTATTGTAATCTATTATTACAGGCACAACATAAAAAAAATGCTACTCTTCAGTCAATACTGATAGTAAATCTGGGTTTACAGGTCCAGTTTATGGGCATATCCTCTTACACAGATAATTTTCAGATTTGTTTAGATCACCTTCAACAATCGTAGTCAGTCTCTCAGAGCTTATTGCCTGTGCCTAACAGCTTTTCAGAGTGTAGGAGTCACATGCAGCACCAACATAAAAGCCACAGCACTTTGTGGCTTTGGTTTGATAAACTCAGAAATGCACAAAAAAACTGTATAATAATGTTTCTACACTTGTCCTGTGTCATGGGAAGAACTGCTTAGAGAGACCAAATTGTGTTGTAAGCAGTGGGGAATCTGTCTGACCTGACCAAAATTAATAGCTCATGCATAAATATTCTGGATCAAAAATTACTTGATCAAGTGATGGATTGAATAGGAGTGAAAATGCTAGTTACTTTATTTTATGGTGGCCCTAATTCCAATGTTAAGTTTGTGTTTTGTTTATTTTCTTTTTACCATTTTCCAAATGTTTAGCACAGGGTTATTTAAAACCCCAATAGGGTTACCACTTTAATAAGTTCCTTTTCCATGCAGCACCTGTAAATTTTGTTTGTTGAGACACACAATCAAACTACTTTACAGTAGCAATACAATTATGGTCCCAAGGGCTTGGGATCTCCTACCCTGTGGGAAGAATGTATGTGTTGAAACTCACCTTGTACCTCAAATAATTTTGTTATAAGAATTTATTGCTCCTGTCAGGCAGTAAGTGGTTGTGAAATTAACCTTTACAATACATTCAGCAATGGTAGATTTGCAGTTAACAAAATCTTTCAGAATCAGGACTGATCAACCTGATAACACTTCAAATTTTACATGTACCACTAAACTCACCAAAGACTCTTCACTGACTTTAAAAGAGCACATCCTTCAGATTTATTCACTCAGATGTTCACACAGTTTAAATTTTTTTCTTCTCTGTTTTCATCACTATCCCAGAAGTTACTAAAACTGATTTTTTGTTAGCATTAGCCACTGTATTAATAAACACAAAAAAAATATATACCTGCCTCCTATTTTGCAGAATCCCATGACAGCTCTGTGAGAAGAATGTTTATATTCAGGAATGTTGGTCTGGGACAGTTTGGACAGAGTAGGGCATGGGGAGCTGTACAAGTCTGCCCTCAGCTACCTTAGAGAGACTCCCTCCAGCAATCCCTTCCTTTTGCTTCCTATTGTTCTCCTGTAGCAGCTTCCTGCCCTTGCGTTCTCTTCGTCATCAACTCCCCCATCACCCATGCCAGCATGTCTCCCCTCAAGAGCCTAGTGGCCGAGCTGAGCATGGGCCACTCTGTGTTCCCTTGCCAGCCACTGGCAGGCACTGGTGCTCGCTGCAGAGCTGCTGTCATCCCCTCACTGTCCACTGGGTCTGCCCTCCACACTGGGATCTGCACCCATCTTCAGCTCTGTGTGCAGGAGCTTTTCACATTTAAATGCTGGTGAGAGGTGAGAAGTCAGCATGCTGGGAGGAAGCAGGTGAGGAAGAGAGCTGTTAGCAAGAGGGACCCGGGAGGGAAGCAACATAGAGTAGGAACAGATATCAGGACGGCTGGGAGCCAGCTCATGTCAGCCCCACCATCCCATATCACTCACCTCTGGGGCGGATGATCCAGAAGATCTTTTCCAGTGACAGTGCTTCAGATGACATCTACATTGCTAAATTACTGCCTAGGTTAATCTGGGATTAGTTGAATCCTGAGTAAATGAAAATACTTAACTCAAAAGTTATATTTATCCTAACTTTGGACTTCAACCTGTCATACAAGAAAACTTGCAACCAAGCTGTTCATACAGTTACAAATAATTTCTTATTTTGACTCATCCAAATGCAGTTAATTTACTTTCAGGACATGAATTGCACTGAACTAATAATAAAATTTTACTTAAAATAAAAACATCAGTTGCATTCTGACAGACCACTCTGTCAAGTATTCAAAACCTCAGGAAGAAATTTTAAGTTTCCACATACTGTGGAAGAGACAGTATTCTAAATTTTTTCAGATTTCTTAAGAAGGAAGCAAACTGAACTGAAGCGTCATAGTTCCTCCAGGCTAGATTTCACTATTAGTTATGTTTTGTTAGTTAAACGTATGAATTATATAAAATTGTGGTTCTGTCAATGCCATATGTTTCCTGAACAACTGAAGAGAAAAGATATCCCAAAGAACCTTGTTAGTGGAAACCACAGAGCAGTTAAGCAATGGTTTACAAGTCTTTAGAACAGGAAACACAACTCACTCTCTTGAAAAGCAGTAATTTCATGCATGGTCCACCGTGTTTATGGATATGAAAAAATGATGACTTATGCCTAATAAAAATGTTAATGTAGGTATTACATATTCATTAGGAAATCACTGAAGCTCTACGTGGTAGTGGAATATATTGGTTTGATTTGTTCATTCAAGATGTTGATAATCCTCAGATGAAAAACACTTTTTAGTATTTTTAAATTAGGTATAAGACACCATTCTTATAATTTATTTATTTTATTTATATTACAGAACACCTAAACAACATGCCCATACACATTTCATAAAATCAGAATAATTTAGGTTGGAAAAGACTTTTAAAATCATCAAGTCCAGCTGGTAACCCAGGACTGCCAAGTCCACCACTAAACTATGTCCCTAAGGGCCATGTCTGCACATCTTTTAAATACCTCCAGAGATAAAAGATGTGATTAATTTAACTTCCAATTAACATCTAGTGCTCTTCTTGTCTCTTTGCCCTCCCTGTCCCCATACACTATAAATTCACTCATGATTTCTTGATGGCTCTATTCAGACATCCATGTACTAAAAGACATTGAATTTCCTCCTTTGTATATGCTATGTGCTCTCACAACTATCTCGACATCCATAAATCCAAAGTATGTCTCCCATTTTATGTAAATCTGTGTATTTTTCTGTCACCTTAATTCTAGCTTGCTAAAACCACATCTGAATTAACTAATTGGGCATTACTAATAATTGGGCACTCCTCAAGCCCCTGAGGTAAGTTGCTCTACCGGCAAATTGAATAAATTCGCTAAATAAATAGCACATAACAGTAACGACAATTATCATTAGAAGAATGTTTAGAGTTAATTTAGAAACCTTCTTTAATAAGTCAATATCCATTTTGGTCCAAACATATCTGAGATGGATATACAGTCATAATGGATGAGCTAAGACAAAAGCCAGTACTGGATTGATAGATGAGCTTGTGTATGGTGGCTTTCCTACTTGAGGAGAGTTATTTAAAGCATGACAGAGGCACTAATTATATGGAAAGATCCATTGCAAAGCAACTGTTTCAGTTTTATTTGCTGATATGGCATGAGGACTTGTTGCAACACACTGACATCTGTGGGTATTTAAACACATTTGGTTTGCTGAGCAAGCACGGGCACTAGTTTCAATGTTTTCCGACATCTGTGAGTATTTAAATGTGCTTATTGTGTTTATAAATCTTTCCCTGTATACTTCACAAAGAAAACATTGGATTGGTTGACAAAACAAGAAGAGAGTAAGAAGAGAGCAAGACAGTTTCACTGACAGAGATTTGTTACACCATAATTCAATTTGTCACTAAAAAATCAATTTCGATATTGGTTACTATTAAATCCAAATGTTATCTAATACTGGAATTAGAAAACAAAAGGAGGATGTGCCGAAGATCTCTAACCAGGAAACATCTCCTCTTAGATATACCAGTGGCTCTTAGGGGCTCAGTCCTTACTGCTCACTTCATTCCTCATGTCCTAACCTCTCCTGCAACCTGCTGAGTGGAACTTTCCAAACCTTTCAGAGTGGAAAGAGGATATAAAGGCAGCATTATTCCAGTAGCCATCACGTTTAATAGCAGCTATCTCCATTACCATCTGATAGAGTTAAGCAGGTCTGAAACAAAATCCTAAGACCTGGTGCATTATGCTGATTTTGAGATTATTTGACCTCATTAGAAAACATATACAGGAGTTGTACTGGTTCAACACAACAATGCTCTGAACGCTTTTGTTATATCTGCAAATCCTCTCCTGGAAGTCCTTGTGATCCGCCCAGATCCGACTCCGTTCACATGTCAACTTCAGAGTGCTCCGTGTTTGGCTACCCACCCCAGCACTCTATCCTGGCAAGCCCTTGGTGCCAGATGCCAAACATTTCTCCACTTTATTGTTCCACCAGATTTATATCCATCTGCCTTCTCCATCATCTCCTCCAAGCACCTTCATACTCCTGCTGAGGAATGCTTTAGTTGTGATAAAATTCACTTTTGAGACCTGGAGCTCTCCTGGCAGTAACATCATAAGTCTGAGAGTCCTCTGCAGTACCTCCAGAGAGGTAAATATTCATCCTCATGTAGTGTGGCTGCAAGTTTTGTTTTATCGTATATGTCCCAAAACTATCTCTTTCAAGCCTCAAAGAGGACAGTAAATGTCTTTAGTTTATTCAGGTAACAGTGAATAAAACTCTATACCTAGGGTGCCTGGTGAAGAACTCACGAGGCAAGCCAGGATGCAGAGAACAGATGATTGGTAATTTGGTAGCTGTGGGAGTAAGTGATAGACAGACAGGAGTAGGTGAGAATCAATATATATACTGTTTATTTACCAAGTGTTTGCCTCCCAGAGTTCCAGAGCTGTCAAGTCTAGAAAAACAGAGACGGTCAAAAAAGTGACACTGGTCTCTGCCTAGCAATTTCAGAGATCATAATTTGTGTTTCTATTTTCCTCATAGGCTGAGAAGAACTGACTGGTGTAGTTTTTATTCCTGAGTTTTGCTGTATATGCAGATCAGGAGAAGTGGATCAGAAGAGCAACTGCAATACCAAGGCTATTTTGAGAAAGGGAGTTTTTGTGTACATGAGAAGTGATATAGAAGTATGGAAAGGGCATAAAATTTTGGGAATTGTAGAGGGCATGTCATGAGACATGTTGCAGCTCTGATTCCAGCTAGCATCTAAGAAAACTGTTAACATCAATGCCTATCCCACTGCGAATCAGAGAGCTGAAGCTTCATGAAGCGACTTTCATTATAACTAAAAGATGTTATTCAATGTGTGCCAGAATCCATTTGATCATAAAGAGATCACTAGTCTATGTTGCTTTTATTTCAACTACTTCCACTTTTTTTGCGCTTGTCTTCTTGCTTCTGTATCAGGAAGGAAGTTTATAGGTGATACCAGCAGGTTTTTTTAATTCATATAATTCTATCATTTGTCCTTAGTTCCTATCATTCCAGTGTCATCTCCAGTGAAAGTTTATTCAATTATGTTGCAGTATGTTAGGATAGTGTTTTCATGCTGTGTAACAAAGTGCATGATAAATATGCCTTTAATAGCCCTGAATTCTGGCCTTTACTGGAATATAAGCTATTGGATGGCAGTTTCTTGCATTCACTCACAGGTTTCTTGTTCTCATGCTGTGACAAAATTTGCTGTTGAAGTGATATTTTGATGCTGACAGAAAAATAATGTTAACTTTACTTATTCTGATTATTCCTCAATGTGGCTTTCAGCATAGAAATTTGTGCATTTCAATCACTTTTTCTCATTAGAAAACCAATTTTGTGATGATGATGATGATGATGATGATGATGATGATGATGATGATGATGACTGATGATGATGATGATTATCCTTACTCTAGCACAGAGATCTTTCCTCTTTGGAAGGTATCACAGGGCTTGTGGATACTATCCAATCTTAGGTATCAGAGAAAGTGACTCCAAGGGGATGTTCAACTTACTTTATAAGCAAGCTTTAAGGAGTTTGGTGACGATAACCGATAGAGCCACCCTTTACTTCTAAGCTTGGGAAACAAAGCAGTAATTTGTTTTCCTTGGCAGAGAAGTGAAGGAGGAATTTAGGCAGAGATATATGCACAGATATATAGAAGTATCTAAAAAAGACTTCCTGAATTTGTTACAATCTAGGTGGCTAATACAACATTTAATCACAACTTAACAAAGTAAAGGTTTGAGGTGCCATATTATGCATGCATCTACATCAGAGAGACATAAAAATAGAGAATCATCAGTAGAGACTAGAGAATGCCTCGAAAATTCTATTAGAAATTATAGACTGAGGAACAAACCTGAAAGCAGTAAAGGTCCTTTTTATGAAAATTACATTTGTCGAAACTGTCAGAAGAAATCAGAAACAATTTAAATAAAACATTACCTCATGAGGAAACACAGACAGTAATTGATGATCTCATTTCAGCAAAACATCAAGTCCAGATGAGATTAGTATTGAATTCCCCCCCAAATATACTGAAATAATTTTACCTTGCTCACAATATATATTTACACTCCTTTATAAAATAAGTATTTTCTTCCCTGTTCAGAGGCACAGCTACAATTAATTGCATTGCATGCCCTCAGAATATTGCAATGGGAATATTTTAATGCTTTCCAAATGAAAATATGTCATACTAAAATAAAAAAAAAACAACAGTGCATTAAAGATTTTTTTCTTGTGTTGTACATAATGTTGTAGAAAAAATACTTGCAAAAGATTGTCTGTGTTGTGCCTCCAGCCATTTGGCCTGTGAGATGAGGTTGCTTTAACTAAGCTGAGATGCTCTACTGTGTTACAGCTGACTTGGGTTCCCAGGAACGAGGCAAACACAAGCTGTAACCTTACTTGTGTTGTGTGTCAAAATACAGCTGTAGCAGAGATTTTCTGAATGGCCATAATAACAATAATTATGATAAAAGAGCCTTTTGACTTTAGATGGAGAATACATCTTCCTCAACTTCAAAGTGCTGTTGCAACTTTTCTATTACCCTTGAGAGTGCAGGACTTCAGACAGAGGAACTTGTCTTTTAAGAGTGAGAAAGTAAGAGCAGGAGTAGGATATCAGAGAAACTTTTGACAAGGTGGTGTCCTGAGGTAGAACAGAGCAGGAATTTTGCAATAAGGGATCTAATAAAGTTTTTACATTGAGACCGTAATTATACTAGTCTTCTTCTATCATCAGTAAAGCAGGATAGATATCACCAGAGGTCATTCAGTTTTGAGGCATCCCAAAAAGTGACCCAGAGATTCCAACTATATGGGGACTGTTAGGCATGTTATTTAGCTGCCTAAAATTAAGCATGGTGAACTGAAGCTTAATCAGTTAAAAAGATGAGACCTCCTCTGACAACACAAGAGTGGAGATGGCCAGCTACCTTCTTGGTCTTATGGTTCTGGCAGAAAAATGCAGAGCAACAGCTGCTAGAGCCCTGCTGTGCTACCTGAACAGTATTGATGGCATGTGTTGAGCACTGCCTCAGCCCAGTAAATGCACTCTGTTGGTGACTGTGCAGAGAATGACACCCCTTATCAAGGCACCAGTGCTCCTTGGCGATAAACCATGCGCTGCTCACGGCTAAAGATGTGTTCTGGTTATCATTTTCCCCTGCTCAGGTTTCCCTGACACTTCCTTATCCTGCCACATGGGGTGGGAATTTAGAAATATGACTGATGGTTCTGGAGACAGTGCAATGTCCTCTATGGACCATAAAGCAAGTAAATCAAAGGAAATACAGACTCTTTTTGTTTGTAGGTTTTTGTTCTTTTTTCTATGTACAGGTTTTCTAATGCTGCCTCAGCCTGCAGTGATTCAAAGAACCATATGCTTTTACCAGTAAAAAAATTCCGGAGTGTGTCTTTGATGTTCTTTTTTCCCTGTTCAGCAAGAAGTTTAATAATGAGACACTCTATCTGTTTGCTTTGTATATAACTTTTCCACCTCCATTCATTCCTGTTATAATTCCAGAGGTACGATGAACAAGGTGTTTTCCATACAACCTGCAGCTCAGTGACCCTGAAAGGTAATGGATTCAGAGCTCTCAACTCTACCTGAACTATTGTTCACAATGAGCTACTTGTCATATCCATCACATCCCTCCAGGGTCTGAACCATGCCATGGGAGCACTTTTTAAAGCATGCAGCAGAATAGAAGGGTACTGAGGATGATTTCAATCGCCTCTGCAGTCAATTGTCATTTAATGGGCACATTTTTAACGAATTTTAAGTATTTTGTCACATGTAGTTTCAAATAACAAAATTACAGACTATCCCAGAGCACCAGGATAGCTTCTGAGAGTCTCACATGTTTCAGTGTTATCTGCCATCCACATATGCCTACATGGAATGCAAGTAAGGAGATCATTTGTGCATTCAACTCTTTAACTGGGGTTACGCTCATGAATCCAGAGGTACACCAGGTATATTCTGATAGATCTGACTTGAGATTCAAACAGGCACTTAGGCGAGCAACACACATGCACAGACTTACGGAGTCAGGGAAGAGCTGCAGTACTGCTGAAGCCTGGGAATGCTGAAAGCAAAGGGGCTGAGATGAACACAGGGCCTGAAACAGTCAAGCTGGTTAGAGACATCTGAAGTCAGTCTTGCCTTCTCTAGTGAGCTTAGCTAATCCTTGTCCTAGGCAATGACTATCATTTTTAAGCAGCAGACACACTCATTTTGGAGTCCCTGAGGCTGGTAGTAGTGATAATCGCTGTTGTCATTGCTTGTTCTTCATCCGTAATATCCCAAGGCAGTCATTGCACTGGGTTCTGCCTACAGCCTCTGAAGTTACAGCCTTTGTTTCGCTCACCATCTTCTCCAAGCTAAGGCAGATTTCATCCAGGAGCTACGTATTTATAAACCAGCAGTGAATTCGCCAAAAAACTTAAGCAAGGAATTATACAGGCTGTACAGAATATATAGACAAGGTTAACTAATTTCTTAATATTTAATTTTATGTTCCATTAAAAAAACAAAATAAGAAAGAGAATGTATACCTGGAAAACAAAAACATTTACTTCTGTTTTCCACATATGGCTTTTCAGCAAGGGAATTGGTAATATTGTCGTAATCTATCACCCACCAAACGGTCACGGCACACCTATAAAACTTCATTACCTTGCATACAGACAAACTGATGAAACTTGAAATGTCAAGGCATGCATTAGGTTAGAGACTGTTCACTGCGGTCTCCTTCTGCCCTCTCTTCTCCTTCCATATGCCTTCCTCTCTAGGGGCTCTTCTTCCTTGGCCTTACTCAAGCACCCACTTGAGATTTGTCACAGCAGGAACTTACAATAACCCTGTTACTTTGAACAGGGTTTTTTTGGAAAAAAAGGGTGGGGTAAAGGAGAAATGAACTGGTCTCCAAGAACACCAGTAAGTCCTGCTGGTCTTCAGATACAACATAATTAATGTTGTAACTCGGTGTGGAAGACTACCTTCAAAACTTATACTGTGCACTGCAATTGATTATACTCTTCCCCTCCCTCTCCATGGCCCTCAGATGTTCTTCATGCCTCCTCTGACAAACTTGAGACAAAGCAGCTTCTCTGCCTCCTTGGCTTACCAGTTTTCAGATGATAGCCACAGGATGAGGGTAACCAACACAGATACTGAAGGCGTCCCTGGAGCCCTTCTTCATTTTTGCTGTTTGCATCCTCCACAGTCCTGTGTAAAGGAGTCAGATACCAATGACAAAGTAGCCTGTGAGGTTTCTGTCTCCTGGATGTTTAACTAGGGAAAAGAGGAATCACAGAAAAGAGCCACACAGCCTCACAATCTCCCATATTGCAGCTGCTACTGCTTCAAAGTTCTTGCAACAATTTGCACTTCGCAAGCAAGTGCTGGAATGGGCAGAGAAACATTTATTGCTCATAAAGTTGCCTTTACTTTCCCATATTATTATTTCGATCAGTTGATCTCTACAGCTGAAGCCATGGTGGACAAGTCTGCTTAGGCAGAGGTTACCCCTGAGACAGCTAAATCTGCACTTCTTGAGCAACAGTGACCAGCTTGCCCACACAATGGTCTACTAGGATGGCAGGAAACACAGAATCAGTGCAGAATCTGACTTTCAGAACCCATAGGCTTGATATATTTCAATCCTTTTAACAGCTGAAATTCTGTGACTGAAAGCTATTCCTGTTAATACATAGTATAAACCACTAATGGGGTTGGCTCCAAGGGTCTTGGTGGGACAGCTTTGACTGGGTCTTGCAGACACAGACATTTTTTTCTATGATGATAAACTGGGGGAACTCTCAAAAAATATTATAGAAGAATTGGGCTTAAATTTTTTCCAGTGTTGATGTACTTTTAAGAAATGGGCCAAAAAAGTATGTGAAATTGGACTGAGAAGAGTGTTTTGCTTCCATTAGGGTAGCGAATGGCATAAATGTTAACTATCACCTGCTTTATTTATTTTTTATAGACATAACTTCAAACTACCAGAGCTTCTGCACTGCCTTTATTAATCTGCCATTGTGAGAAATGCATTGCTTTCACAGTTGGGTTGAGCTGGGCTTATCAATGACACAGTCACTGCGCTCTCCTCTCCTCCACGCCCACAGTCTGCCTCATGCCACATACAGCTGCTGCCTGAGACCATCAGAAGTCGGGTTTGAGATATTTTCATTTTTGGCTTAGAAGCATGTTTATTCTGAAAGCAATTATAATCTTACCAATTTTCAAGCTACAGCAAATAATAAAGGCTCTGTACTCCAAGAATAATAAGAAATATAGGAAAATATGGGATTTAGATAACTCAAATTAATAATATACATTCAATACATTTCCTTTCTGTAATGACCGTGGCTTTTTAAGTCAGCCCACAGTGTTTGTACATAGTACATGACATTGCCCTAGCAGATGCAGCAATCTTTTCTCCAGCCACTCAGATATCTGTTTCTTGCAAGGCTGTGTCTGAAACACAGATGTCCTGTCCTGTCCTGTCCTGGTCATCACCAGTCTCTGAAAGGCAGAGATACTGCAGTACGTATCTATACATGGATGTCACTTAACTACACATATTACAGGGAAAAACAGTGGTTCCTTGTGCTGTCACCACTCAGTCCAGCTGTCTCAGGGTCTCTGCCTTAGCTCTGGAACAGGAAATGGCCTTACACTGCCTCTGCGGTACAAATAGCAAAGTGAAATTGCAGCACTCAAGAAAGAGAGCATGAAACCTAAGCAACTAGTAAAGATAAAGCATTACTAGGATATACTTTAAGACATAAACAACTCAGGATTCATATTTCTCAAATACTTCTGTCCTAATTGTCCCCCTTGCAACCTCTCATTTGCACTTGCCTCATCATTATTTTTCCACAGGAGAAAAATGGATAAAGTGATGGTCACAGGCTGATTGTCTGCTGAGTCTCAGCAGAGTTACTGGGGAACCTGATACAATGGAAATATCCATCAATACAATAACAGAGTCTGTAGTACAGCTCTTTTACAACTAGCTCTAAAGCACAAAGACAGCTAAATGACTTCTTTTTCTTAATGTAGTAACATTTCAATAATTTAATCAAAGCTTCTGAGGAAAATTGCCCTTCAGAAAGTTCATGTAATTGCACAGCTCTGTCTTTAATCTGAACTTTTATCTCAGAGCTCTTATGAAAAATCAAAATCTGGCAACATATTTGCTCTGGTTCTTTGAAAGACTAACTGGCAGCAGTAGAAGCTCCCTATCCAAAGCCTAGTATTTTTGATTTGTTAGAGGCCGGGAAAAGCTAAATGCTTCTGAGGATGTGAAGGTTCACTGGGGTAAAATAAGAAAAGGGAAAAAGACAGCAGGGATTTCTAAAGGGACTGCAGTCTGAAAGTGGTGAGTCTGCTCACAAGATTTATTAGCTGTTGACCTTCTTCCACCACTTAGGCTATAATGTGATGACAGCCTGGTGGCAATGGACGGAAGCCACTTTTCCTCCTTGATGCTGACCTAGAGAATTAGGATTGTGAACCAGTCACACAAGCACGCCTTATAAAACCATTCACAGCGATTGCATTGCCACCTGCTCCCCTGCTTTTTAGTACATCAAGGGCAATTGTCAATTCCTTGAAAGTCAAAACCATTTGAGATCCTGCAGCTGTCTCCAGTCCCCAGGGAACAGATGCAAATAAAATGTTGCTGTGATTTCCTTTACTGTATGAGCTCACCTTAAGTAATTTTTTTTAACTGGGAAATTCACTATATTGTCACTTCATTCCGACGCTTTAAAAATTACTGAGGATGGAACAGTATAAGAAGTGGATCTGGGAAGGAATGAATCTCTGGATTTTTATAGAAGTTCAAAAGGTTCACCTTATACTGGGGGGGGCAGGTGTGGGGCAAAACCAGCCCCACTCTGCTATCCATCCAGCTGGGACCAGATCACAGGCCCTTCAGCAAATAGCCTACCTCATGTCTTTAACCCCTAGAACAGTGCATAAACAAATTTGCATAGAAATGTGATATCAAAAAGATTATTGGAAAAAATTTTGTTGACTTTTTGCTAGATGTGAGAAAGCAACAGGCTTTTTTGACTTGTTGGTCAAATCCCCACCTAACTCCACATTGTTTTACTTTAAAAAAACTAGTTTGGAAAAGCTCATATGAAAATGGAAGCCCTTAACCAGAACCACCAACTGTTTCAGTTCACGATCACGTAAGTCCCAAAAACATGATATTAAAATACTTTAAAATTAAATATTATTTTGGAATAAAAATAAGTATAAATTATTCCTTTAGAAGAAGTCCAAACAGAAGATATCTTCTCATCTTTTTCTTCCCACACATTCCACTTCCCATTCTGGAAGGGCAAAAACCTCCCCAAATTCACAAAAAATTACAGTGTTCTGAAACTACTGCCGTAGGTGAATTTATTCTTCATTCTCAAATTCACTGGTCTCCAATCTAGACACAGATTAGCATGCCAGATTACTTTTTTTCAGTTTCTGGTTTTACATCTTTCTGTAGTTGTTTTATTCCCTGTAGTGTCACTACAAAGTTACAGTACCATCAAAAACATGTACTCTATTTTTCCTTTTTCTTACACATACCACAGTGATAAAAAAGAATTCAAGATTGTGCTTAATTATAGTATTATGGAAAAGAAAATCCCCTCAGAAATGGTGTTTAAATATAAATATCAGGACTTTTGGCAGGCAAAATTAAACTAGAGAATATTTCTGTATAGTTTTTGAAGTTACAGTATATAATTGAAGTTTCCAGCCAAAAGAATTTAAATAGCTGTGAAGAACATGCAGAACATCCTGTCTCACTGAGAAGAAGCTCAACTTTACCACTCAATGCAAATAAGGTCATGAGATAACTTGGTCTAGCTGGAAATAGGAAAAGTGTAGGAAGTGGCTCTATATTTTCACCTATTATACAAAAACCCCACCTCTATAATACAATATTAGTACTGGTCAATTGAGCTAAGGTATTGGTAAAGAAAAGAAAATCCAGAAATTATGAAAATGTATGCTCTCAGCCTTGCCTCTTTATTTTAAAAATGCAAACAAAGTTAGGTCATACATTTTACGGATAATCTTAATTTTTAACAATTATGCCATGGAAAATGAATTGGATTTCTCATTCTTTCAAGAGAAGAAAAAGAATCTTCATGAGTCCTTTTTTTAGACATAAAAATACCATTTAAAATATACATTTAAAATACCACTCTTACTGAAAGAGCCTGCTGGACAACATGAGCTGCCAGCAGAAGAGGCTCTTCTCCAGTTGGTACTAGACCATGCCTGAGGGTGGCTGTGTAACTCTGAAACACAAGGCTGCTGTGGGATCTTGGCTGCTCCCTGGAGTGGCCAAGATGCAGAGAATTCACCCTCAATTGCCCCTCTCCTCTTGCCTCCCTCCTCTAGGGATAACAAACTTGAGATTCATTTCCCCTCACATTTTAAAGTGTCGCTGCCCTTCCATCTCCCCTTGTTCTTCAATTTCAACACTTTTGGGCAAGAGGTACCCTGGGAACAACTTTTGTCACCCATGAGTGCAGGAATGAGAGGGCAAGGAAAAGATCTACCTGGCACCTTTCACAGTTTCCCAGCCATGAGAAGAGGAAACCCTTCTCTGCCATTCCCTGTTCCACACTCTGAGCCCTACAGTAAGGAAACTAACCATAAAACCAAAGCATCCTCATGGAAGAATTGCAGTGCTGCCCACTCTGGTAGTTTTATTGTAATTTCACATCTTCAAAATAGTTCTCACAGTCACAGCTCCTGGAATCAAGATCTTATGGTAGATCTACTTTTCAATTTTAACTAAGATTTTTAACTTTTGTGGTTATGGAGAAAATATGCTTCTTGTGTGAAGTGACTCCAAGGTAAGGAACCAGAAGGCAAATAAAAAGAAAACTTTAAAGCATGACTATTATTATTTAATCATCATATTTCTGGGGAGGAAAAGAGTCTGACTCATGGGTTTTAAGTGGTTTTAGGGATGGGAACAGTTAAATAGGAGAAGCACAATATCTCGCTTTTTCTGAATGTTGCAGTTATTGTTTAAGTGATAGAATTAATTTATCATATTTGGGAGTAGCAGGATCCATTCTGGATGTGAAAGTGTTGTGACTCCAGAGAAAAAAGAAAGAGATTTTGAAGAAGGAAATCAAGAAAAGGGCAAATAGAAACAAAGGCTGTACAGCTTATTTTATAAGTTTTGTTTGAAAAAGAATCCAAAATTCAGCTCTGCACCTTCATTAGGTGTGCACACAATACACTGGTTCATTAGTGACTATGAGAATGCTGTCTGTCTTGATTATGGAATGTTTCCCTGTCAGAAACAACATTTTTACGCGCTTTTGGGTTTTGTCATTTACTACTTAGGTACTTTTCACTTGGAAATGTTATCGTTCTCATTCAAGTAGCATTTTTTAGCAACTGTTATTGTTTCCTATCAGCAATTCTGTGTTTTGGGACAGAACCAAATTGTCTGCTTTAAATTTCATCTCTGTTACACTTTCTCCAGAATTGCTTATGAGATAGCAATTTCCCAGCCCATCATCTGTAAAGATTATAATAGAATCTACATAAGAGTTTGTGCTGCATTTATATCAGATTACAGGTGATAGCGCTGCTTCTTCTGTTCATTATGATGGTCTAGTACCAAGAGATCTCCTTGCTTTCACAGGCCAGCATAATTCTAGCAGTGAGTCTGATTCTACAGTGCTAAAGTGTGGACACCTATAGCTGTAAGCACCATCTTTCTGCCTTATGTTGTCTAGACAATGTGTCTTATCTCTACCTATGAAAGTCCTACATAACCCACATATGTCTTGAGGAGGACTACCATGATGATGGCACACCCAGAAGCAGATACTACCTCCTCAAATCTAATCCTTTTCTTTGAAATTAAATGTGTGTGAGAAAGGACCATAATGCAGTTCCAGATAACCATGCATGGACTCCTATGTGCATTCCAGTGTTGTTCTCTGGAGACAGTGTTGTGTGTCCCTGGTACAAATAAAACCGGTCATGGTAATTAAATAAGTTTTCATTGTGTTTGTCTCTGTATGTGGGCTTGCAAGCAATTCAATGTTTGCATAAAAAACCCAACCAAACCCTACATTTTTTTTTACGTCACGGTGAAGTGTACAGGGATGAGATTGCAAGATATTAAAGGTGTATTTTAACTGATGCAAATTCCATTCTGAGTTCAACAATCATTGATCATGTTACATACTCCAGTGAGGGTCCGACACCACCATCAGACATCCTGTGTCCTATTTCTCCAGTCTGAGCTGGCATTTTTCTGGATATTTTTCCACCAAAAGGTGTTGACAATTATGGGCAAATGCAAAACCAATTCTTGTGTGGTGTAAATCACTGCAAGTCAAATGAAGTCAGTCTGGACTCATACAAGTCCAGTGCAGAAAGGCACTGAAAGAGAAACTTGGATATGAGTTCTTTACTGGATAGCACAATTCAGCCTTATACTGGGTATAACTCTTTTAGAGCTTTTTCTAACCAAATGTGTTGAGTTTCCAAATCAAAAAGAATATAATTGGAGGCGTGAGTTGCATGAGTAGAGGAGTATTACCTTCAATAATTTATGTCATTTTCTTATGCCATTACTCATTGACATAAGAAAAAATTTTCAGGAGAGAAAATTTGATCACTTCAGACTCTTTACACTCTACTTGTATATTTTAACTGAGCTGACAATTTCTTTTACCTAACCAGGCAGCATAGCCAGTTGGCCCAAAATTGTAAGCAGTAGCACTATATAAGTCATTTCCCTGTCAGCAGGCCCTGAAGGATATTGTGGTAAATGGTACTTTTTTGTTCCTGTTTAATCTCCTTCTCAATTATTTGTTACCTAATTTAGCTCATCACTGAGAAGCGAAAACTCAGCTTTTAGCATTTAATGGAGATCCTCTTTTCTCCAGACAAGAATTTCTGCAAGACGCACATCTTTCCAAAGAGGTACCCTTGAATTGTCCACTCTGAAATCACAGCAGAGGACAAAAGCCCAGGAAATTAAATCATGTGTCCACAGAAGTTAGCTGGATCTGGAGCCTATCCAGAGCCTTTAGTCAAGCCGGCAGTTCTTTGCCTTGGCCATCGCTGCTGAGGCTTCTAGACCAAGCTTATAATTAACTGTCAAAAACTAACAAGAACTAAAATATAATTCAAAGCAAACAATTACTTTAACACATGCCCAGAGTCTTCTTACAGTTTGGAAACTATGACTCAGGTGAGACTTCCCAAGCCTGTTACCGAAGAGAAGAAATTTCAACTGTCTTCATTCATACAAGCAAATTTAAGTAACCTAAGTCACAGCTCCTGAAGAATCATTTGGAACGGGTGCCTGAGGCTCTTTCTTTTCATCCCTACCCGTGAGCAGCAGCTAACACCTGCTTGCTGAGGTGGGAGGCCCCTGCTATATCACAGGCATTACCAAACACCTGTGTTTCACTGACTTTGGTAATTGTCCACTGATCTCTCCTTGGTTTAAAAAGAACAAACTTATATTTTCCTCCCTAGGAAAGTCTTAGACAGTGAAAATGTCCATTATATTATGTTCTCCAGGGAGAATAGTTGTTTATTGGATGCAAATGCATTTGTTTCCAGAGATATTGTAATCTGAGAAGATGCTATAATGCAATGTTTATCCTTTCTAAGATGTTACATAAGATTTACACATTTTAAAATTTACATTCTAAAAATGTACTGCAAGCATGTGTATAATCTTCTTAGGTAAAGAGGCAGTGTGCAATATGAATGGGTAAACTAAACCCAAGGTATACCTGCAGTATAACTTAAGGAGATTTTCATGGAGTATGACTTGAGTGCAACTAAGATCCCAAAAGGTAAAATATGAACTCCTACTCTATATTAGTAATGTTCCAAAACCAAGGGACATGCCTATTTTTTAACTTTGAAGAGAACTCCAGACAAAAAAATATGTACTTTTCCCAATTTACCATCATTACACGCATTTCTGTAGCTTTTTCTTTTCTCTACCCATGCATTTTCTTTGGATGTTTAACAGTTCCCTCAGGACAGAACCAATTATTTATGACATACTTTCCCATGTAAAATTTATTTGGAAAAACCGTTCCTATGGAAACTGCTGTTTTCAAACAGGCTTGTATTAAAGTCAAAAA
The DNA here is from genome assembly GCA_013397725.1 of Rhagologus leucostigma. Taxonomy (NCBI): domain Eukaryota; kingdom Metazoa; phylum Chordata; class Aves; order Passeriformes; genus Rhagologus; species Rhagologus leucostigma. The sequence goes on along the minus strand of VZTD01001040.1, from coordinate 3,300,796 downwards.
TATGATTGCATCTACAATAGAGAATACATCTTTTATTATCAGACATATTCTAATGACTTTTAAAACCAAATAAATTGCACAGAGGAACAAAATGAGTTCTATTCTGTGATATTGTCAAGTGGATATTCAACTGTCATCTGGTCATTACAGGGAATTAGAGTAGTAACTCGGTTAATTTTACTGAGGTCCAACTTGAAGGTCTCTTAAAATTTCAAAACAAAGCTTTTAAAAATATCGATCAAAAGCCTGCACTGCAATGCTATGAAAGACCAGCAAGAGCCGTATGTACAAATAAAACACTGAAGGTCTTTATTTCAGAAATGTCAAATTTCATGTGTATGACATACCTACACTGCACAGCTTTGGCACTAGAAGTAGATTGACAGGTCAAGATGCTACAGACAATTGATTTCTGTGGCTTCAGGATCAAGCTCTTGTAATTAGGTTTTGTCTTTGTGGTGTTTTGCTGTTAGGTCTCCCCTCACTATACCTCCCGCTTATCTTCTGGTCTTTGCAGTCCTCCAGAAAAAATGAAGCACACAGAAGCTGCAGCACAGCTCACCTGAGCAGCTTTTTAATGAAAAAGAAAAGTAATAATTTTCATCTGCCTGAAAAGGCAATTTGCCATTTAAAGAAAAGTAATTTAAGAACCTACTTCATTAATTGCATTGGTGGTATTATTAGATTTTTAGAACAGTAATACCTAGTAGTAATCTCATCAGGAACATGACAGAGCAGGTGGATGGGCATCTCATAAAACATCCCAGTCCTCCAGCTTGGACTCTTTCTTTGGTCCTGTGCAGAAGTTCATGCTGTTAATACAAAAGCCTCAGCTAGCCACCTTCACACTGGAAGACTTGTAGCACTTGCTTATCTTCTGAGTCATCTTCTTTGGGGAGATTTGGGAAAAAATGACTTCCATGCATTCTGTGTGCTCAAGTGGCCCTTCACTTATTTAAACAATTAACCAAGAGTTATTTGTTTTATAAAAGGACCTAATTCAGCCAGGGAATGAATAAAATCCAAGGCCACAAAATATAAAGGAAATAAACTGTGAATTTAAGTTGGAGAGTTTTCACAGTTCAAGTTAAGCTGACTGCAGGACTATCAGGAAAAAAACCCTCACCTCGCTACGGTGGAGCTCCTGAGTGTATTGTCATGTGTATGTGAAAGGAGAAATGTGTATAAACCCATTTGTCTGTTGAACTGCTAGAATGCAACGTTGCCAACACAAGAATTAAAAAATTGTGAACTTGATCACTCAAAAACAGTGACTGCTCATTTTTCTAAGCTGATCTTGTGAGACTGGTTGGAAATGCTCAGGATTTGGAGCCACGATAAAGAATTATTTTCAATCCCCTTTTTATGTAATAAAAGTTCCATACTGGTACAAACTTGTCAAAGAATTGTTGGTGGCCAAAATGTTCCTGCAGCTGGGGACTCAAGTTATCTGATGGGACATTTGTTAGGTTTGTTAGGTAGTCTTGGTTTCTACACAACCCTAGAAAAAAGGAACTTCCTTCTTATCCTGAATAGCCCTAAAATCTTTTCCAGAATTGCCTAAGCTCAGGCAAATAATGTGTTAAAATTGGCCTTTCTTTCAGACCTGAGAAGATTTTCCAGTGGCTGAAAAAAACCTAAATAAAATTAAAATATGTAATTGTATAAGATACTATATATAGTGAAATATATAAAAAAGTGTTAGTACTTATGAAAGTAGCTTAAGTAACTTCTATACCCAAGGGGCAATGGAGAAGGTCCTACCCCAGTAGAAACAGTTGAAAACTGTCTACTCTGTAAGACTAGGAAGAAATTCACAGCCCACTTGTATGTGATGTCTTTTTTTTGTTCTCATGTGTTGCTTTTAAAAACGGAATGGTTTGGCCCGTGATAGTCAATGCATTTTCTTAGACTCACCCTTTATGCAGCCTGAGCTGGCTCCATCTGACTCCAACTTGTGGATTAGATTTAGCCATCTTATTTATACTAAATCCCATGATGTTTCACTGAGCTGTTGGAGGCAGCATGTCTTCTGTCCTGCAGGCTGCTTTCCCAGGGTTTATCAATCAATTTTTGGGAAGAACTTATTTGCTGATTTCAGTATGATAATGAAACATGCATTGATTTATTTTTTCACCCTCTCATCCCACAAACAAGAGGCTAAAAGACTTGAATGCAGGAAACGCAGGAATTTCTAGCCCCTTGTCATGATAATCTTTACCTTTTAACCTCTTACAGATTGCTGATCTCCCTCTCAATTAAAAAAACAACAGTAAATACTGTTTATTTACTTTACTGGAAGAAGATCCATAGTTACCTGCAGGCTCATAACTGAATTAATCTAATTTATATTCCCGGTGTTGTCAGCTTCTTTGATTTTTATTGGATTTCCTACTCTATAATTCCAAAACCTGGTCCACTAGGTTCCTATGAGAATCTTTACTCTCATCCCTTTGTGGCAACACTGATAAGCAAAACAGCTCAGGACTCAGAAGGCAGATGCATTTTCATAATTAATGATATATATTCTCATAGTAATGGTCACTGGGAAAGTAATAATTTTTCATGTTTACTGTGATGAGAACTTCCTGAGTCAAACTTCCAGTTACATGAAAACTGGAAGAAAGAGCATATTTAAATATGTATACACCGCATAACAAAAACAAGGCATTTTTATTTATCTTCCAGGTGTGATTGTTAGCACAGAAATGAAGAGTTTCAGCAAAACCAGGGGTCTGAAATTTGCTGAAGTCAGGGGATTTTCAGAAAAGTCAATGACTCTACTCTTTTTGCATTGCTTGATGTGATATTTATTGGGTTTTTTTCCAAGTCAGTGCAGGGAACTTTGGAAAATCTCACTCTTACCTCAGGAAGTTTCCCTTGCTGAGAAGTTGTGGAATGGGTAAATTTCATCTCTCGTGTTTCTACTTTTTGCTAATATATGTCTGTGTTCACTGAAGAAGGGATGTGTATCTAAGTATCTCAGGTTAATGTGAAGGCCATTGTGGTTTTGAAACATTCTCAGTCTCTCTACCTAATGAATCTTTAAACTTGTGCTTGAGGAAAGGGGGTCAACGCCCACTATTCTTTCTACTTTTCCTGGGATAAAAAATAATTAAGATTGGCTCAGACACTTCAGTCCAAGAAGGAGTTCATGACTGTAAGAGAGGTATATTTCTATCCAGTCTAACATGCGAAACATAGTACATTTTGGAGGAAAAATCCATGAGTCTCTGTTCTTCTCCAATTTCCCATGGACTAGCACCACCTGATTCTGCAGCCAGCTTCTTGGCTTCTGTATATGTGCTTCTTCTATCCTACATGGCCCTCCAAGAAACAGATGGGATGTCAAATCTGAGGTTACAAATTCCCCTGAGGAGACAGGGGCCAAAATTTTGAATATTTCAGCGGTGAATATTTCAGTGTCTAATCCTCCCCTGAAAACCTTGTATTTCTGTAGGTACTGTACTGAACCAAAAGGAGTTGCTACAGCTTCTTGTATGATAAAATAAAAGTTTTAGTAAAACAGAAGCTGATCCAATGCATCATTAAAAATCAGAAATCTGTAAAGAGAACAGTAGACTTGCTTTTTTCTCCTTGTACAGGAGAATTAGGACAGAAGTTAATATTGATGCTTCTAATATCATATTTCAAAGCCTAAGTATCTGACAAGAGAAAAAGATTTTTTTTAATACACACATACACACAAAAAGAAAATTACTCAGAGAATGGAATAACTATCTTTATTTTTAGAAAACTGCTTGTTTCCTCGAGGTGACACAACAGCTTTTCTCCAAGTACACAGCAGCAAAACTAAACAAAATTTCATATATTTGAACATTCAAGTACTTTAATATTCAGAAATTACAAGATAGTGCAAATCTAACATGTATCCCAGTATTTTTCATTTATTTGTCCTGTACCAAGAGAATTAAATTAGTCATTTGTCTACAGAATTAATGTTTCCTTTTCTCTGATTTCTCTGTTCCCTCATATTTATACTTAAAGTATTATTAATTTGTTTTAAAACACATAAGAAAGGTAGTATTCATTTGCTTGTTCCATCTTAATCAGCTATAAAAAGCCACAAAAGTGATGACCACTGTGTTTCATTACATTCCTAGATGAATCTTAAGACCAAATCGCAAAGCTTCATTTCCTACAGGGATATGTCCTTTAGAGGCTCGTCTGCTATAACAAGATAGCAGTACATCACAACATCTTTGTGCCATCATAAACATGTGAAAACCCCAGGTTCACTTAGCAAAGGCATTTGTGAGGAAAAACAGACTCCATGGCTGCTTGCAACCCCTGCCTAAAAATGTAGAGAGGTTATAAAATCATAGAATTACAGAATATGTTTAGTTGGAAGGGACCCATAAGGATCATAGAGTCCAGGTCCTGGCCCTGAATGGGATACCCCAAGAGTCACACCATGTACCTAAGTGTGTTGTCCAAACGCTTCTTTAACTTTGTCAGGCTTGGTGCTGTGATCACTTCCCTGGTGAGCCTGTTCCAGCGCCCAGCCACTCTCTGGGTAAAGAATCTTTTCCTCATATCCAACCTAAACCTCCCCTCACTCAGCTTCATGTCATTTCCTCAAGTCCTGTCACTGGACACAAGAGTGAAGAGATTGGTTGTTATATTCCAGTTCACTCTGAAACTTCAGGACAAGAGGAAATTGTATTCACTTCCTGTAGAATTTCTGGGCTCATTTCTCTACAATTACATTTCTTGTGCCTTTTCATCCAGTAAATTCCATTTATTTGTCTTGAGTTTTCAAGTATTTACCTTTTCCCACAAGAAATGATCTGGAAGTGTTTGACTCACAGCTAGTCCAGGGATGGGTGCTAGTTGTATCTGGTGCACAATATGGAGCCTTCTCCCAGCAAATTCAGGCTGATGATTACGAGCATCAATTTGTGGTATATATGCTTGGCATCTGCCTTGACTGCCAATCAGATTTTCAAGCCAGTCAAACTCTTTATTATGATCTCTGTGGAGAATTATTTCTCTTCCTGTCTTCCCATCATTGTTTCTTATTCATCACTAACAACAGGGTCTGATGGATTCCAGCTTCTATCCTGCTAACAGATGAGAGGAAAATTTTTGGGGAAGGGAAATAAAACCCAACAGGATTTTTATGGAACAGAGTTCCACACCAGATCTGGTTGAGCCTGAATCTTCCTAGTTTTAGAGTGTGCAACAAAACTCATCTACTAAAATAAGTATGTGCCAACTAATAGCCAAATGGAAAGTAAAGGAATCTGCCAGCAACTTATTTTATTTGAAAAAAACTGATTTGAAAGAACAAGAAAAGAAAGACTAATTTGGAGGCCAAAAGGATGAGCTTCTTTTCATCTTTGCTGCGAAGACAACATGAATACACCCAGCTCAGCTCCTCCTCAACTCCAGACACTGGCAGTTAATGCCTTTAGGGACTGGGTAATTGTGAGGGGAAAGAAGAGAGCATGAGTGCAAGCACATGAAATGGAAAGAACATTGCATAAAGATGGGTGAGGCAAGTACCTGGAAGAGGATTCCCCTGGGAAAAAAAAAGGAAGAAGGGTGTCAGACAGGGGGGGTTTTTTGGTGGTACTTTGGATAGGATTTTTGTCAAATTTGGAGAAAATTTATTTGGCTTAAAACCCATAATGGGATGTGGACTATGTGAAGGCAACGTACCCTTAAAGGTAGTCAGATGAAAATGCAACAAACCATGTATGTTCTACTTAGCAGCAGTTAACACCTGTGGGAAAAACTGACTGGAAGATACTCAAGTCCACCTGATTTTCTCTCAATGATTGCTCCAATAGGATTTGAAAAATGCTAAAGTCCCTATTAATTGCCACCAATACACATTACAACACTGTTTATACAGTCAGGTTTGTTGGGTTTTTCCCCCCAGGAAATCACTAGTTAATAAAACTGTGCTAACCTTTCCATTAATTTCAATATTGAAGCAAGCATTATAACCTGGAGAAGTCTAAGATGTACGATTAAGAGAGCAAGTGAATCATAACTATAAACAACCATAAAAGCACATTTAAATCTTGAAAGGAAACATAAGGTCAGCTTTGGTTAACCATTTGGGTAAATTTAGCCCTTAATGGAATTTCGTACAAAAGAAGTATTTTCTTTTTTTAGACATTCTATTGGAAAGAGAATTAAGAGGAAAATTGTCTTGCAATGCAAGCACAAAAGTTTTAGACTAAATCAATGAATGAGAATATGAAACTCAGAAGTCTATACTTGTTATCCAGGCTAACAGAAATGCAAAACATGTGCATGGCAGACAAGTAAATGAGAGACAAAATTCTGACTAGTTACACCCATAAAATTTCAGTGATCATACTTGGGCTATCTGGTGATACATTTTTAAAATGCTGCCTTCTTAGTCAATTAAGGGTGTGATTTTGAAATAGGCTAAAAAACCGCTTCTTTAACCTGGAACCATCTTTTTTTAAAATGGCATTTTAGTGCTTTAGAAAATGAATATTTGCTGCAGATTTTTTTAACAAAGTATCTTAATAAAATAGGAGCTTGATTCAATCTATATACAGATTTTAAGTGTATGAGCCAAAGCTATTATACTAACACATTTCTAAACTATAAAGCATATACAGTAGTCCATTTACATTTCATGGTCAGAGCAGGAAATCCACTTCCAGCAAAGTGCAAACACAATAATTTTATAAATAAATAATTCTCCTTACAAAAACCTACATAGGATACTATTTTTATCACCTGTCTCTGTTCAGTTCTGTTTATAAGGAAATAGTATTCAGAGATCTGCTGAGCAGATTAGCCTACTCATTTAATGAACATCAGTAGGGTCTAGGAAGCAGGTAGCTTCAGCAAGAGTGAACTCCACCTCCTGGTTCAGAGTTATGGTCAGATTCCCATGATGGGGTGTAGCAAGAAGAGAACTTGGGCTTTCTCATCTGTGCTGCATGTTTGGTATTTGCGCTGGAGGTGGAGGAAAGGTGTTTTGAGGTAGCAAGAAATGAGAGCTGCCAAAACTTTTATCTGGTGCATTTTAGGTGTATTCTCAGCTGTGGATGTTTGAAAAAAAGGACTGTCTTCTGGTGTGGTGGTTTGACCTTGGCTGGACACCAGGTGCCCACCAAGCTGCTCTATTAGTCCCCCTTCTCAGCGAGACAGGGAGAAAAAATCAGATGGAGAACAACTTGTAGGTTGAGATAAGGCAGTTAACTGAACCAAAAACAAAAGGCTGCATGCACACAAGCGAAGGAAAAATACCAAAGATTTTATTCTCTACTTCCCATCAGCAAGTAATGTCTGGCCACTTCCCAGGATATGGGTCTTCAAAACATGCAGTGGAAGGCAAACATTCTAAGTAATGAATGCCCCCCCTCTTCCTCCTCCTTTCCTTAGCTTTTATATCCAAGCAGAAGCCATAGGGTATAGAACACCCCTTTGGTCAGTTCAGGTCAGCTGTCCTAGTTGTGTCCCCTCCCAGGATCTTACCCACTCCCAGCCCCTTGATGGGGCTGGAATGTTGGAGATACATTGCTGGTACTGTGCCAGTACTGCTCGGCAGTAGCCAAAACACTGGAGTATTACCAACACCTTTGTAGCTGCCACTGCAAAGCACAGCACTGTGGGGACTGCTGAGGGGAAAATGATCTCAATCTCAGCCAGACCCAATATCCCTGGATGAGGAACAACCAGATTTAGGAGCATTCTAGTTCCTCTTCTGAGCAAAACGAGTAAAATCATCCAGATAAATCAAGGTAGAATATTCTGAGGTCTTACCAGAAACCCAAAATCTGCACTGTGGTACAACTTGAAAATATGAATCTAAATCCTCCATATTTCCAGGAGAGAACTTTCTTACATGGTCCTGGTTCTGGCAGTAATGTTGCCCATGCACCACTGTGCACTTCCAAAATTTTAACAAGCAAATCTACTCCAGCCTGTATGGGTGGCAGCTGCACACTTTTAGCTACCTGCTTACATCCTTCTACTCTCTCTGCTCTTTCTTAGGTTTTACAAGGTCCTTATTCCTTGAAACTGATACAGATGAGAGCAAAAATTCCTTGCAGAAATGAGGTTCCACATCTTTCAGAAACCTTAGCCTTGGAGTTTCCACGGAGGTCTCTTCTGTTCTCATGCTTTGAGACCCTTAGTGGAAATGTATTACAAAGCCATACACGCCACCAGTGAAATACGTAGTAGGTTGTTTCCCCTTCTCTTTTAAATGGGAGTGAAAAAGAAACTACTGAACACTGAATCTCAGCCTTGAAAAGGCTGGAGTGATTTTGGTCAGGAGGAAAAAGAAGCTTGAAGAACTAATCATGCCTACTCTCCTGTTCTCTTAATTTCAAACTACTCTTGGCTGTCTGGTAAAGGCATACAAAATCCTGCAAGGTGAAAAGAGAAGGCTGCTTCCAGGTTCAGCTCTTGGCCAAGCAGGTGAACACACAGGGTTTCTGAAAGCAGCTGCCTGAATCCTTCTCAAGCTTAGTCATCGAGAGCAGGTTAGGTGCAGGAGTGAGCTACAGATGATACCACTTCTCCACTGCAGTCAGGGCGATGCTCTTATAGGGAAAATACACAGTATTTGCAACGGCCAGAGCATAATTCCATCCTGGTTTTATTTAAAATTAATTTTAAATATAGAATGGTTCTGATTTTTTTTTTATTTAGAATTGTTCTTTTCCCGTTCTAGCTTGTTTTTGTATCAGGCAGTACTTTTCTATTTAATCTAGGTTTTTTAAATTAAAAATACTTATATAATGAATTTAGGCCCAGGGAATTCTTGAAGAACTGGACATGTTAACTTTGTGATATTTGTCTGCCACTACAAGATATACTACAGATAATTCTCAGCAGTAGGTCAGATATTTTTATATAAAATATGAAAATGTCATAATGTGGGTTTAATAGTAAGTATTATATTTTTTTTTCATTTACTTTTTAAAAGGAACAGAGCAATTACCTTTTAACTGCCTTAATGAAATGGATCTGATACACATCCAGCTCTGGAGATTTGCCTTTCCTGGAATCCAAAATAAATAGGGATCAGCAGCAGAATTTAAAAAAAAGCAATTCAACACAACCCCAAACCTTTAATTTGCAAGTAACGTCATTGATATGAGCTCTGTTTATCTGGGAGTAATACATAAGACTGAAAAAAAGTGTTTAATGGCTGCCTTAATTTCAGTTAGCTTGGTCAGTGTTCCTTTGGGCACACTTTGTAAGCCAATGGGGTATTATTCTGTCAGGTTTACTGCTATTTCCTCCATAGAATCTTAAACTCGTGCTTTTCATTAAGAACATTGTTATCTTCTAAGTAGCACATTTAATTCTCCTCCAAGAGTTACAGGATGAGAACCTCTTCCCATAGGTTCTGCTTGCTTTTGCTTTTATGCAACTTTTCAAATGTGGTGGTGTCAATTCTTCTAAAACGCCTGTGCCTTCAATCTATTCTCCTGTGTGGCTGGAAAATCTGACCCAATTTTTAATTCCTGGTTTTGCATCTTTTGACTGTTTATTTCATGTTATTTCACCACTTTAAATTGGAGTCCAGAAATTCAGTTAATTTCTCAGGATATTCTGAATTATTGCTTTTGCCAAAGGAAACTGGATTTTGGTTTACAACATCATTCTCTTGTAATGTAATCTATGTCAATCATGTGCAGAAGACACAGTTTTGATTTTTGTTTCTTTTCTGGGAACATTCTGAAGACAAATGAAGAAAAATCCACCCCTCTTTGTTTTTACTTCAACTGTTGTCTGTGTTTAAAGCTAATCCCAACTGGACAGGGTTAGACGGTTCACCCATTAGATTTCCCTAAATTTAAGTTAATTCTTATACTTGACAAGCTTTTCAATTGCTCAGTCTTATTCTGGAGTAGAAAACACAATTGTTTATCTGGTATCATTCTGCCCACAAGGAAAACAGCACAAGCAAAGGAGAAGCCAGGGAATTACGCATATAAGTTTAATTTTAATGCCCCCCAAAAGTTCTGGAATAAATAATCAAACTGACCATTTAGAAACACCGGAAAGAAGAATAGGGAAATGGATAAAAGACACCATGGATTAGTGCATAAACCGTACTGAACAGATCTAATTTCAACTTCAAGCAGAATATGAGGGCTCATGGACAGGAGAATGGCATGTGATGTTATTGTAAGCAATTAAGAAAATGTGTTCTGTATGAATATTTGTGTAGGATCAGCTCAAAAGTGTTGCTTCTATCACCTGTTTTTTTATTATCTGTATGGCAAACATTTAACAAACTCAACCTTTCATGTAATTCCACACTCAGTACCTCTTGATTTCAACAATGATTCATTGATAACCGCTTCTTGGGTGCATTTTTAAGAACTTCTCTGGATTAAAAAAAAAAATAGAATTCAAAATTATCTTGATAACTTGGTTTGAAAAAAAACTATATGTGGTCAAGAGGGAGAACCCTCATCTGGAAAAGAATAATATGCCAGACAAATAACAGATCAGGGATTAACTGGTGGGGTGTCAGCTCTGCAGGAGAAGATCTAAGGGGCTGAATAGGAAGCTAAATAGAAATCAATATTGTTATACTTGTGAGAATTATCCTCAAATTATCCTAACTGTCCTCAAAAAAAGCTGTTTTCAAACTCCCAGACTTCCAAATCTAACTGTTAATAACTGCTCCCATTTCCTTCTGGTTTGGCTCTGACTGAGCATGCAGGAGTTCAGCTAGCAAAAATAATTGCCAAGCAGTGCTGAAGCAAAAAGCCAAGGTCAGGCAGTCACTAGTGATATTACAGAACCCTCAGCCCCCTGTCCCAGTGTGGTAGAAACAAAGAGGCAGCAATTTGGAGCAAATATGGGAAATGTCATGGGAGGTAGGAGTGGGGACAGCTAGAACTAGGAGGAGGAAGCATGCATTTGAGGGTTGCAGCTATCGTCAGTGTCATAAACAGCTGTCAGCACCCAGCAGCTGCCCTGTCGCTGACAGGTCTTCAGAGGTTCAGTCAGACTGTGTTACTGTCTCTGATCAAAGCGAGTGGCTGAGGGAATAAACATGCTGACCTCACGGTCTGCCTGTAATAAACGCCAGCAATACTGCTCGCTCTAAAAGTGGGCAATTCAGACTGCTTTCTCAAGTAGTGTTTGCTGGAAATCAATTCCTAATGAACAGGGTAGGTGGAAGATAAATGAAAACATCCCATCAATACTGGCAAAATGTCACAAAGGCTTATTTCACCTTCATCATCAACTCATCTGGCTGAATGTGAATCCTCACATATTCTCTCTTTTCACCGTAATAGTAGCAAATAATTTTTACAGTATTCCCCCAAGTAGAGCATTTCCTCTAGTTGCTATGGGAAAATAAAAAATATCTAGTAATGCAAGCATTTTAATTAGTTAACAAGAAAGCGGTTTTCTTTTTCTAGGAAGCTGGACAGTTTGCAAACTGAAAACTCAAAATGCTGCAGGTAAATGACTGTCTGGCATGTGTAAAAAAAATTATTTATCAAGCAGCTGTTGTTACTTGGGTTTGAAATGCGAACCTGAAAAAAAAAACAGAAACAAACCCCGAAAACAACATCAACAACAACATGACCCAAACCAAACAAGTTTTAGTAGTTTATACTTCAGAACTGCAAAGTTACAATATTCTTCAATTATATGGGCAAGGTCTCCAGAACTTTTTTAAACCTTTTAATAGATGTTTTAAGTCTCTCATAGATGGAAACCTTTCTCTATTACAGAAACTGTATTTCCTAGGTGACAAGTGGAGAGTCTCACCACCTGTGCAGTCAGCAGCTGGGGCAAGATTAATTAGAGTAGCTGAGAAGGTTGTTGTGTCTGAGCCTGCAACACAAAGAGAAAAAATATCCTTGCCCTTAGAGCAGACTTCAAGAGGAACATAAATAACTTCTTTTTCTTTTATATGACTATGAGTGAGTTTCACTCACCTATTCAAAGTTGATATATATTTTAGATATAGAGGAACAGCTGAACACAAGTGATAGTCAACAACATAAAAGTTAGAGATGAGCCATAATATTTTTTTCAGGACAGTTCTCAGGTTTACTAACAAAAATTTAGAATTACTTATGTCAGAGGACTGCAATTCTTGTGGGAGTTATCTATGACTGTCTATCAGTTTGATATATACTTAATTTTTGAGCTGAGTTTTAACTCACATTTCTTGTTAAGTTAGGATGGAATTTCATCTCACATTAAAGGGACAGTTAATTCAACGAACGTGAAGACAGTAATTTTCAAAACATGTATGGATCTAGCTCGTTGGGATATATGACTGTTAAATAAATGCTAGTCTAAGAACTTTCTTATTTACATGGTTGTTCAGCATTATTTTATCTATAAATCTGTGTATATGTATATATATATACACATGAAACATATCTCAAAATCATAATGTCCCAACCCCAATGCAGGACATTCCGCTACTGGTGTAATCCCAACTGTGAGCTCTGTTAATAATCTTGTTGGATTTAGGAGCTTTTAAATCAAGTCCCCATTGTCTCTGGGCGAAAATCTACAATTTCCTCACAAAGCCAGGGCAATGCTAGTGTAAGGGATGGTGGATGAAAGATTTCCGTGATATTAGCACATCCTTGTTTATGAAAGTGTTATGACCAAAAAAAAATCAATTCACAAAACAATTTGCAGTGCAAATCTCACTTCTACAGCATGCCTGCTGAATTATCTATTTTAACTTAGCTCATTTTAAAACTGGTGAGGTCTGCAGGATGTTACACTCCCTCTAGACCAGGAGTTCTACACATATGGTCTTGTAGGGAATAAAAAAGTAATTACTGAAGATCACCCTTTTCCAGACAAGTGCTGTGGACTGTTCAACCGCTCATTTACAATTTAATCATAGGGCCCTCATTGAAATAGGTTTTTAGGTGTTAACTCAGGCTAACAAAATGGTTATTTAAATTCATTACATTTGAAAAAACATAAAACACACTTTCAATTTTGTGGTAGAATTGAGGCTGTTATTTTTGTACGGAAAAGCAGAAACAATGGAATCGAATTGTGTGATGGTTATGTTGGTGGCGGTTGTAATTTTCACAGACGTATTGACTGCTTCCTGATCCAATGTAATTTCTACCATTTTCTTAAGATGTTGAGTAAGTTGAGTGATAAATAATAGCTTACTGTTTCACCTGCTTTTTGAAGCCATTTGAAGCTTTCCAAAGATGAAAAAAAAAACCTTTTTATGTTTCTTTGAGAAGTACTTCTAAAGGTTTAAGCATCTTATACAGAATACAACAGGATAAAGAGTCATACTTCTCAAAAATGAAAATTTTTTTGTGTGTATATATATTTATATATATAAAATTATATATATTTGTTTTGGAAACAGTTCATGAGGGCAACCAAGCTATAAGATTTGTTTTTTTATAATGAAGTGTGTCCTACACGCCAACAAGATATGTTGGGGGTTTTTCTAACTCCCATTCAGTGGCTCTTTCTTTATTACTCTATTTAATGAAAGACTCAGTTCATGTTCAAAGAATCAGATTTCCTTTCAGTGTAAGTGAATTGATAGTAGCTGAGCACTGATCATTTAAACCATCTGAGACTCTGCTTCTTGTTGTGGTCTTTTCCACCCCTTTCTATCCATTTCAAACCGCACTGCTAAAAGGCACTGAGGTCCAGATTTGCAAAGCTATTTTAGTGCCTATCCTTTCTCACTGGTAATTTTAACATAAGTAAAACATTATACACCTTAACACCTTAAACAAAGAACTCCCAGGTGATCCTCCTGTCATTTCTAGCTCTCAATCTAGAAGCACACACATATCAATACCATAGGCTTGCTTTGCCTGGGCTATAATACCTGTTCTTAGAGGTTCACTGAAATGCTGTGTCCCACACTGACAGACTGACTACAGTTCTGCAGAATTCAGCAGGGATCATCTCAGGTACAAAATGGAGATCAGCACAGTTCTCACTCAGATCACATTTCAAATTAAAAGATCAGGTTCATTATATATTGAAGCTGTTATTTTTCATAAAAGTTCCATACCTCAAATTCTCAACTTTCAGGTAAACTGGTATTTAGGAAAACATAAAAAACAGCAGGTAATCAAAATCATAAAAATATTATCTTGGTGTTTATTATTACTCACCTACAGAGGTAAGTTAAATGTATGGTGTGTACTGCCAAGAAAAGTGTACTGTAAAAATGGTATTTGTAAAAATGTCTTGTACCTCACAGTGATTTCAGATTCATATATTGCATTGAAATATGTGCTGCAAATTTGAAAAAATTGTCACAAAGTATGATGCAAAAGATCTTTTGCAAAACACGTTGTTGGTCTGAGAAGGTGCCATACCAGTTGATACCTGATAAAAGAAAGCAATGATGGGTCTGTGGCGGTTGTGTTTTCCTACTCAGTCACTGAAAGCATGTTACAGCTTTTACCCTATTGCTTGGAGTCCATCCAAACTATCTGCACCCATATAGCTGGCAGCAAAGCAAAGTGCTGTGGAGTCAAGCTTGCACTTTGCGAACAAAAGGCAGTTTTGGCCAGCCTGAAATGTATTGATTTCTGGTGTTTGCAGATGACACTGTTAGGTATTTTGCATGAAGTAGTTGAAGGGCATTGAATGGGAAAAGAAACTTTTGTGTAAGCTGTATGCAATACTCTGGTTCAATTCAGCTGTGGAGGGTCTCCCGACAGCCACCAGCTGAAAACCCAGTGGAATCACTGGAAATCATCTGCTGGCCAAAGTTTGGATCATCTCTTAAACAACAACATCACATTTAACCAAAGTGCTTTCTATAAAAAGTATGAGTTACTGATGATATGTGAAATTTTTCCAGTGTTTTTAAAGGAATTCTGGTTGCCTCTGATGCTGTTTAACTGTTGTTTATAAATTCTTGCAATGTAACAGGCTAAGGATGATGAACAAGGCTTTGATATGAGCTACTCAGAGACAGATTGTGAAATACCACTCTTCCAGTGTTTGGGAAACAAATTTAAATAGATAGGTAATAGAATACTCTTCTCACAAGTTCTCGATAGATTGTAGGCAATGAGAATGACTTATATCCGTGTTTTATTTTTTTTAATTCTTAAAAGAAAAAAGTCAAAGTCCTGTTACTTATAGTAAAACAGATTTATCCTGTTTATCTCAAGTAGAGTTTTCTTTCCTTAATCAAGAATTTTATAGTTATATAAAAATGTGTAAGTAAGTGCTATAAGCTGCACTCATGATATCATGTTCATAGTGATATCACATAAACTGGAAAAAACCCAGATGTTCTTGTTCTGAAATAAGCTGATCTACTCAGAATGACATCAGCCAATTTCCTTATTCACACTACTTCGTATTAAAGGTGGAGGACCATGAGTGTCTGCTATCTAGTACTTGAATCTTAAGTGGCAGGAAGATTACACAATTTACCTTTATACAAGGAAGTTTTTTTCTCTTCCTTTTCCTTCTTCTTTAAATTGAGACATGTAACATGCACTTAGAAATATGTTGATATATTAGGATACCAAGAGATGATGCAAAAATATGCATTACCCAGAGATGAATTTTGTAGTTGCTCCATTTGTAGTTTGCTGTTACACACTCTCTATAACAGACTCTATTCAACTCAGGAGCTTGGTTTTTCCCCTCAGCAGTATATACCCCTAACACCTTTCACTGTATCTTTCGTCACCTGTAATTTCAAGAACCCCATCTTTTTCCTTCATAACCACTACAGTATCATTTCCATAGACAGTACATGTATATGATATAGATCATATCATACATGTGTGACAAGCAAAGAGTTTCTTGGGTCTTATGCACATAAGAAAACTTGCAAAGGGTTAATTAGGGAATTATACCTTTCCGTTCTTTCAAGGAAGCTAATATAATAATCTTTTTGTCTCTACTTTGACAAAATGAGGCATTTAACAACCACCAAAAAATTTAGCCTTTAATTAGAATGATTAGTATGTATCCTTATCTGTGCTCTTTTTCATTGAAACCTTTTCGTTATCTGCCTAAATTGACTTTGAATTGGTCTACTTAGGAAAACTGAACAACAGTCCTGGTTAAGCATGTTTATCCCCTGCTTAGCCAATTCAGTGCCATTTAGCTATCTCCTGATTCAAGCTGAGAAAGTTTTTAATCAAAACATAAACTGGGGCAAGTGAGTAAAGAGCTGAAAATCAGATATCCTCCCAAATCAGGCCTGTGGTGGAGAGCCTCTGAAAATGTGACACCTCAACAGTGCAGAGGTGGTTGTGCAAGAACATCTACAGAGATGTGTGCTATCTCTTTAAAAGCAGTAGGAGAAAGACCAGGCAGTGGGAGCCCTAGGGAAGACATGGTAGTAAATTAAATAAAATAGGAGAGACTTCTGGGCAAATAATAGTCTTCTATATTCTAATACTGATCTTTGAGAGCGCTGATAGAAATTCTTTACAGTGGCTGCTCTTGTCTTTAAATTTCAGTGTCTTGTTTGAACAGAGTCCTTAGCATCTGTCCAGGCATTATTTTCAGTTATTGGTCTGTGAGAAAAAAGTCGAAAGTCTTGCTTTAAAAAAATATGTTAAACCTGATTCTTTCTAAATCAGAGGTTTCCTGATGTCAGTACTTGCATCTGAAAACAACAACAACTTTGAGACACCACACTAACGCAGACTCAGTCTCTACATCTAACTTTCCTGTGAACTGGATTTAAAGGTGGAAGTCTTTCTGGTTTCTTACAGCAAGAACAACCTGCAGCTCCCTCAAAGAGAAACTTGTTTATGCTGCTGAGATACAACTGCAGGTCCACCACAGTGCTGAGTTGAGAAATGAGAGAGGGATGGTGCTAGTTTCTGGTCTGTTTTGAAACAGGTAACAAAGAGGAGTGTATGTTTTTTAAAATTAAATTAAATTACATTAAATTAAATTAAATTTTTAGAAAAAGAAAGAGTAAAAATTTCTTATTTAGTTCAACCTTTTATTAAGGAATCCATCATGGATGCAAATGTGTCTGAATGAATTTCTTACCCCAGTGTGATGCCTGTTCCCACAATAAATGTAATTAAAATAGTGCCAAAGCCAGCAGACTGCACAGGTGCCAGGGGTGAGGGCAGATCTCATGGTGCAATGGCTCTCAGCAGGGTCAGGGGTCAGACTTCCTTGCCAAGACCTGAGTGCTGGTACAGTACAATTGCCAAGCTGCTGAGGGATTTTTGACTCCTAGTCTACAACATGGGTCCTATGGTTAGGGATCTCTTTGTCCGCATTTCTTCCTAAGGGCCAGAAGCAACAGGAAAACAACTAGCACAGAAAAAACTTTGCATTCTGTGTTGTATCCCATCCCTGGAGAGTGCAATTAAATGCTATAAAATCAGTCTGCATGTGCTGAATCATTTAAAACTGAAGGTGAAAACGGGGATGAAAAATTTATCCTGGATTAAGACGCGCGTGGAATCACACAGGTGAGGACTCTTAAATCTTTCAGAACTTTGCAGTCCACGGTTCAGTTTTTTCTTTGCACTGCATTGCACCTTAGTAGATCTTAGTCCAAAATGCCTTTGAAATCACTGTCCTGATTGTGCTTCAGTCTCTTGATCTTAAATATATTGTTTGTCACAAGCAGCTTCTAAATCCAATTTAGTCCATTAATTAAGTCCATTAATTAATTAATGGAACGTAAAAGTTGTGCCATAAATTCTTTTCCTGTCCATACACATTCCTATTTGTCTAAATTCCTTCTTACCAGTCGTGTTGATAAATGCCCCTCCCTTTAATTCACTTCTGTGTTTCAGGTCCCTCCTTTTCACAGAAAATGCCATGTTTTCCTTCTAACCTTCAAGGCATTGTAAACGTCCTTTTCTTACTGATTAGCTACTGCTGTTTTCTTGTCATGTGAGCTTTCATACTGATCCATTCTGCCAATGTGTCAAGCTTTGAATGCCTCCTTGGTGCCTGAATTCTGTTTCTGCCTTCAGACTCTTTCACGCCAATACTTTATGCATATTTTCATAGCCCTGGATTTCTGTAACGCTCCAAACCCCTCCTTCTTCAAATTCTGCCTCCTTAATAATGAAATCTGTATCAAGAGTTGCATTTCCTTTATCTGCAAACTGCAGCTAGCTTTGCAAGATTCAGAAAATGTGTATACATACATCATAACCCTCTAAATATATGAATGCTTTCCTGTTATCCTTGTCTTTCCTTGTTCCTTAATGTTTATTGAACAAACCAAGACAGGGGGCCTATATCCTCAGAAGTTATGTCTCGTTCATCCTCCAAGGTAAAAGATTCTTTCTATTGTTTCCCTAGATCTATTTAAAATAATACAAATTTTCTATCTTTTGGGAGCACAAGCATATGTGAATGTACTTCTTCATCTATCCCCATCTTAATTGTATGTTAAAGAACTAACTGAGCAATTATCCTTATCTGTGTTATTAAATACCTTAAAATTAATATGATTATTGGCATTTTGTTGGTTTTTTGTGGTTTTTTCCCTTCCCCTGGGGAAAGAAATTCAGACCTATGAAATCTGACAAATAAGTTAGAAAATGAATTCCTAATTACAATCTTGGCTGTAAACACATTTTAGTCCACCTTGTTAAAACTTTGAAGGATGTAAAAGGAGCATATCTGTGTTGCTGTGTGTGAGTTCCTGTGGTGGTACGGCATACCACAGCCTTCTCAGAGAGCGCAGTGAGGCTTGCTTGGGGAGAGCGCCTGTTCCGCTTCCCGTGCCTCTTCCAGGCTGCCCCCTGCATCCTCCAGAAAGCTGAAGCCCTGCAACACGGTGATGGTAAAGCAGGCGAGATTGCTCTCTGCATGGAGGCTGCAGAAGATCTTTTATTTCATGGTGGCTCCCAAAGGCAGAGAGCCAGCACACGGCATGGTTCCCCCAGGCAGAGACTGGAGCCCCAAAGCAGACTAGAAGGTGAGACGCAGTGTCGCATGGAATGCAGGGTCCTTTATCTGGGGCGAAGGGGGCAGGGAGAGCACATGGACCAATGGTCACAGAGCATAGGGGCGGTACATGGGCAGAGTTGGGATAACAGAATCAATGGGAGAAACCCGAGGGAGTGGCTAGGGCTAGGGGCGGGGAAGGGGGGACCCACGTGAAAAGGTAAACACAGGAAAGGGCAAAAATACAACACTACATATCTGTAAGCTGAAGATACTTATTCTGTTGCTTCCCAAGAACTTCAGAAAAATTGTGAGGTAGAAATCATGCATGGAAAACAAGGCAAGTAGCCACTGCAATTGCATGGAAATCCTTGTTGTGAAAATTTAATTTTTAATTAGTCTAGAAATTATATAGAAATCTTAGACACAATATTTAAACTATGAAAATACTATATAGTTTCATTCACAAGAGAATGACTTAGCAAGAGTCTGAAAGAGTAGTGACAGGGTCTTTTCTACTCATAACAAAGTACTCCAGAGAGCACATATATGCTAAACAAAGATACCCAAGAGTGAGCATATATAACAAGCAGAATTAATGAAGCAAGGTGACCCCCACAGCTCTCCTTCCTGTAGTTCTCTGGAGATAACTGATACCTGCCCTGAGGACAGGGAACCAAAGGACAGTTTTGGGATGAGGCCCACAATGAACCTGATTAGCCCAAATTAGTTCTAAGGGGCTAGAAAAATGTCAGATGCGGGTTGCAGAAATAGTTTTCTCAAACACTGAATAAGTGCTTTAAAAATATTCAGCAGTGATTTTTGCTTGCTTTCCTCTGTTCTATTTTATAAAAGTGCAGAGTTTAGATCTATATCTTATATTTCCTGTCGTTCCACTGAATGACACTTGAATGAAACTCTCTTTGGAAATGTATATGGTAGGACACTGCCTCAAATGAGTGTTTTAAGATCACTTAAAGAATCACTGGCGAAGGTATTGGCATAAGGAGGTTTAATATAAAGCTGGTTGGCAAGGTTCAGTCTACTAAATGGTTAAAGCACACAAAGTAAAAAAGTAAACTAAAATCAAAAATCAATCAAACTGAAACTAAAATCAATCACAAATTACCTATGTGGATGCTGGGCATGGAAAGGGGTAAGGATGCAAAAAGGTAAGGATAAAAGGAATAAAGACCCTCCTATTGAATCACAAGGTTCAGAGGGGACCCCCTCACGAAACTGTTATGAATGGATGATGTGGGTTTAAATCGGCTCCTGTCTGTTGCCCAGGCCTCTGGCAGCAGGCAGTCGCATTATTGAGGTGGCCAGCACCCCAAAGATCCACTACCATTTGCAAGTTCTTTAATAATGATTGATTCAGTATATTATAAAATGAATTATTTATTAATAGGCACAAAACTAACAGACATAAGACTTAAAACAGACTATTACTACCCAGGAAAAGATAAAAAGAAAAGAAAAAAGGCATACTAGTATTTACACGTGGAATAAGTACCATTAAAATTACAGCTAGCTGAGAAATAGTGTAACTTAGGATTCAATGTTTCTTACCGTCCAGTTACCTTGATGGGGTACACATCGAAGTCCTTTCCCTCAATTTCTGGAAAAGTAACCTGGAGTTGGTCCGAGGCTCCAGGGAGAAATCTTCTCACACATTTCCATGGAGTGTGTAAGAGACTTCTGCCTCTGTGATGGTTGTGTGGGCTTTTACAGACGTAAGAACTGTGTCTTTTGGTCAAGAATATTCCTTTCATCTCTTCCCACAGTTGCTTTCCAGACTAAGATGTTGATTCGGGGCATGGTCTCAGACCCTCAGGAGCCTGGAGGTGATCTCCTGTTGAGCTCTCTGACCTCCTGCTGAGCTCTCTGGCTCCTCACTGGGCTGCTAGTCTGGCCTGAGTTATCTCTTCCAACGCCCCAGCCATGAGAGAGGGGGGACGTCCTGCCACACAAACTTAGCCCTGGTTGACCAATGGTTTAGGCCTAAAGGTTTAACAGCAACAATTTAACACATGATTCTATAGAACGTATATAGTTGGTTGCAGCCTGCTGTGGACCAGGAAAGCTTAGAGGGTCTCACTGGGGACTGCTGTTTGTGGGTGTATTGGGTTTGCATGGCCAGGTTTTGATAGCTGGGGGGCCACAGGGGTAGTGTCTGTGAGAAGCTGCCAGAAGCTTCCTCCATGTCCAGCAGAGCCAATGCCAGCAGGCCCAAAGACTGACATGCCGCTGGTCAAACCCAGGCCAGTCAAAAAATGGTGATAATGCCTCTGTGATAACATCTTTAAGGACAAAAAAAAAGTTATAGAGCAGATGTAATTGTGGCCAGAGAAGAGGAGGGTGAGAACATGTGAGAGGAATAACTCTGCAGACATCAAGGCCAGTGCAGAAGGAGGGAGAGGAGATGCTCCAGGCGCCAGAGCTGGGATTCCTCTGCAGCCTGTGGTGAAGACCACGTTGAGGCAGCTGTGCTCTGCACCCATGGAGGACCACAGGGATGCAGAAGTCCACCTAGCCATGCAAACCCTATACAATAGGGTTATAAGACAGTTGCCTTTAGTCGCAGTAGTTTTCCATCCCGCCTACAATTTAGGTCAGTAACTTTCTTTGAAAGTTCAATAACAAAAATGTTGTTCTGCTTGGGTTGTTATGCAGGCAAGAAAAATAAGTTTCCAAGGCTGTTCATTAAAAAGCAGGAGGTTGTTAGACAGCATAGGTTCCTGGGAGCAGACAGTGTTTCCGATAAGCTTGGGAGGAGCTTAGCCTAGGTGCTGTTCATCAAGGCCGAGGCCTAATGAGCATTTCTGAGAACATTGTGCAGCTTGAGAAGGAGTGGGGGGAGAATGCACCACCCCAGATACACACATTCTAAAGAAAAGATTCGGTTTAAAAAATGAGTAATTTCCTTATTCATGGCCCTATTAATCACAGACTATAAACTGTCAGAAAACTATCTAGTGTAGAGACATGGCAACCACATAATTAGACTTTTAATTACTATCTGGATTCCAAACTTTGGGTTTTTTTATTTCATTGATATTCAAAAGATGCAAGTATCATTATTTTGTTAGAAATCACTCTCATTCACCCTAGTTACTGTAACTAAACGTATAATTATAGAATAGAACACATTGCTGAAATCGAATTAACTTTTGAGAAGATGCATTCTGATAGTACTGATGACACTGTTAAGGAAACTTTACTGTGACCAGAACCATATGGGTGGTCAGCACAGTGCAGCAGTACGACATGTGGCAAAAAATGAGGAGAGAATTTTGGGAAATTAATATGCTTTTGTTCCCCATTTTGAAATCATGGGGTGTGTTGATAGTACTAATATTTGGATTTCCTCAAATCTCTTTTTTTTTTGCCTTTGTTATGCTCAGCACTACTTTTACATCTTTCTTCCCTGGTTGATGAGCAAGGTCCTCAGGTCACTAGTAAAATAAAACTCATTACTTCTACCTTCTGTGAATTTAACATTGTTAGCTATATTCATCAACAGTGATTCACGCTACTGTGTTGAGAAAAATATTAATTTTGGGGGAGTGCATGAAGGCTGAGTCCGTGGGAGATGAGAAAGCATGCTGCACATCCTTCTTTTATGAAAATTAGAGATTGAAATATTAACATGCAGAGTGTTGGCAGACCTAGAAACAACTAGTTTTATCCGTGTAATCTCTGCTCCAGTAAGATCAATCAGATATGCACCTTCCTTTTAACCAAGCTACATAAGAAGGATGAGAAAAGAAAATAGTAGCCAGTATATGAGTATGTTTTCAGTTTTTCCACACTTCTGGAGATGGATAAATATTTCACAGATGGCTTATATCTTGCAGTGGGGCTGTGGGGACAGGGCAACTTTGTTCCTCATTCTGCCCTCCATCCTAGAACATGTTGTGCCTTGGGTAAGCACAAATGCCTCTGGAAGATCCAGAAGGGAAAAGCCCAATGTTACTCCACATGAGAGGGTAGCAGCAGCACAGCTTTCTCCCTGCATGACTGGAATGAATCAGGTAAATCTTAATTTTTTCTGGTTTTCTCTTTCTGCTTGCCTTGAAGAAATGTGAAAAAATGATTCTATGCTTGGGCACAGCATTTGCATTTTCACCAGGCCAGTACTGAGATGAAGCATGGTTCTTCATTCCCATTTCCAGGGAGGTTTGCCAAAATGTGATGATCACATAAAAGGCTCAGTTCCCTTTCTTCCCCCTGCCCACCCCTTTTTTTCCCTTTTATTTTTTTCCTTTTTTTCTTTATTTTTTATATTCTCCATTCAAAATGAGGTAGTTATCTGGCTGTGTGTTCACTCATTGACAAAGCATAGATGCAACAAGCTGCTACAGGCAAAAGATTAGTATTTTTGTCTATTGGCTTGTGACTTTATTTGATTTGAGGGTGAATGTGCTGTAAGAGACGTTTCGCGCTGGTGGCGTGTGATTTCATGTACAAAAGCCATTGTGTAAGGAGTATGTGTAACAGCCTTTGGCCATCGTTCCAGCCTGCTTGTTCCCAGCAGAACCTGTGATTGGCTAAAAAGCTAAGCCACAGCCTGCCTCTAGGCTCAGGAAGATTTTTTTAATTTTTTCTGCTTTATACTCACACTTTGTACAAAACCTATTTATTTGGGCATCACGAAGAGAAAAAACAGTTTGGACCCCAGAGAACTGTTCTAAATCAGATGCGTGGAGTTTCCGTGGATATGCCATTTTTTGTTTTTAATTTAAAAACTTTAGGTACTTGTTTAAGAAGATAATTCAGCAGTGGCTTTTGAGACAGAATGACAATCTTTCCTCTAATTGTGTGGCAAAATTACAGTAAATTGTATTCTATATCTCCATTACAGACAACAGAAGATTGAGAGCACTGGGAAAACAAAGATGCTGTCCCTCTCTTGTACAGTCGCACCTGGAGTCTGTGCAGTTCTGGTCTCTGCATCTCAAGAGAAATGTAAGAGGTACTAGAAAACATGCAAATTATCCAAGGCATACAGAAAGTGCGTTGGAAAAAAAAGATTAAAAAGTTTGGACTACTTAGTGTGGAGCAGAGAAGACTGAGGGAAGGCGTGACCAAGCAAATCATGCAGGTAATGGTAAGCAGAATGCAGAACCGTAGTTCACCAATTCCCACAATACAGACACCTGGGGACTCTGGATGGTACTGAAATCAGTTTGAAATATTTAAAAGTACTTTACACAATGGGTGGTAAACTTTGGGAACTTTTCGCCACAGGAGATTGAGGATAGCAGATGGTTTCATCAGGTTAAAATTTCAAATAATATGTATTAAATAAACAAGCAGGAATGTGACCTCCAGTATCCTTAATTCAGTGGTAGTGTACCCTAGAGAAGGAGAAGGATGGATAGCACAAAATGTCAAGCTTTTGCCACTGTCAGAAAACAAATCCTGTACTAGATGGAGTATTAGCTTAATCCATCAAGTTACTTCTCATGGTCTTCCTGTTATCCTGGAAAGTTCAACTACTACGACTTGGGTCTTCTCAACAACACTGATGTTTTAAATTTTTTTTTCTCTGAAATATCCCAAATATTGAGATGAATGTGTTTATTTTGAAACTTTTGTTGTACTGAGACTACTTCCTATGAATTCTTCAGTAAATCACAGGGAACTTTCTTTTTCATTTTTTTGTGTATGTGTTTCGATGGAAATCTGAATTTTCTACTAAAAAGGGTCTCTATATTCTTTGTCACGATTTTCTTCATTCCTCTTCATCTGTGTTGAATAATTCTCAAGAACTAACCAATTTAAGGCAATCAGACTTCAACTATGAGTTTAATAATGCCTTTATAGCATCATAATAGAAGCAGATTTTTTATTTCAATGACAACAGTACACGCTGTTGGGCAAGGCAGTGTAGTTCTGCTGAAGTACATGAAGCAGTTGTCTTAATATGTCTCCACATAGCCTGAAGAACATTTATCTGCTGTAAGTTCAAAAGGCTGAACCTAAATGGCCACTGGAGACAATTCCTAACAGGGCCAACTCATCTTATTTAACTTTAATCTTTGTCTGTGGCTGAAATGACACTTTGTCTACTAATGCCATTGACTAAGACACTGCCTGAGACTGTCTGAGACTGGAGCATGTGTGACGCAACCACGCCAGGCTTGTGCACCACTCAGTGTAAAGTGAGCTTTTGGAAAGACAGAAGAGAGATTTATCTCCCTAGCGCTCTGAGCACTACTTTAATGATAATCTTTTATCATCTCAGTATTCATGCACAATAGTGTAAGCAACACACAGACCTGAGATTTGAATGTTGAAACAAATGATTTCCAGAGGGCTGGGTAAAATCTTTTTTTCAGCAATGCCTCAGCTCTTGGGGATCTCTTTGATAAAATTTTTTCTTGCAAGTGTCTGAGAAACAAAGTAAGAATTTTTCAAAGAAGCTACCTTCCTGCTCAACCTCTTCTGGGATGCTTAAATCTTCCTCACCATCAATCTCTTCTTTTTCTGCAATACCCCAAGCTCATTGTCCCAGCCCCAGAAAAAAATGGCCAGAAAAGTGAACAAGGACTTTTGCAGTGAAAGTGATTTCAAACTGGTTTTTTTGTTTGTTTGTTTGCTTATTTTTAGGATTGGAGCAATTGTTATTTGGCAAGTAAGCCCTTCTGCTTTTCCTGACTTTTCCAAGATCTTTCTTGGTAACAGAACACTGTTCAGAGAGATAATTGTGCCAAACAATTAGCTGTGGGACATAATTATGAATTTGGAAGCTGCAAGTCTCCTATTAACTTGTACATTTTAAGTATGAGGTGTCTGACGCTTGTTGTGTTTCCAAGGAATTCCTCAACTAAATCTTCTTTTTTAATTCTTCCCCCTTCATGCACTTAGTAAATTGCTGGAAACAATACTGGCAAATTACTGAACACAAAAAAGTTTAGACAGAATGATAATTTAGTTCATTTTAGCACAGCCACCCACAGGAAATGTTTCTATACCTATTTCCTGTTCTGAAGTTGCACTTAAAGTATTCCTTTTCTTAGGAATTTTCTGCTAATCTTTAAAATGCACATGTAATTTCCATTCTGTAATAATTTTAAAGGACTCATTTTTTTTCAAACTAATTGTCTTTCTTCTTGCATTAACAAAAGTGCCATTTCCTAATGCAGCTCCTTAATATTGAGGCATAAATCAGGAGATATTACAAAACATAAATGACTCAAATGTCTGTTGCTTTTTTCTGTTCCTCTCTGTGCAAAGTGGATGTAAAGTGTTGCCAGCCCTTGAATGCCAGCATTTTTACAGTCTTTACACTTGAGTTTTGTATTGATCTAGTGAATGACTATATAGGCCCTGGGCTCAGGGATGTGATACCTGTGGTTAACTTGCACAACTCTTGATAACAACAATAGTAGCAGTAGTAGTAATAATATTAATAATTTTAATAAAAATAAAAATCACCTCCCCGCTCTCCAAGCCCAACATTCATTGCAAAGGAGTAAAGCTCCTTTTCTCAAGCTGTGTCTTAAAATCAGCCTTAGAAAGATCTTCAGAGGGCAAATTGCAATCACCCAGCAAACTACGTATACATGTGCTTACCCTTAGCCATCCTACTGTCTTTAAGGAGCTTTGTTTCTGTACATGAACATAGACTTTCATTGGACTTTTTTCTGTTGACTGTGAAACTTTCAATCAACATTTGGGAATACCATACTGTACTTTATTCATATTCCAAAAGATCTGATTTCATTCCTTTTCTCTCTTTTCTTCCATCTTCCTTCATCAAGACAGTGAAAGCTGTAGAGGAGAAGTTGTATGAGAGTCTGAACTCAGTTTGGTTTTTTCAGCCTAAAGAAGAGGAGACTGAGGGGAGACCTCATTGCAGTTACAGCTTCCTCACGAGGGGAAGAGGAGGGGCAAGCACTGGTCTCTTCTCTGTGGTGAAAGTGACAGGATTCCAGGAACGGCATGAAGCTGAGTTAGGGAAATGAATTAGGTTGAATATTAGGGAAAGGTTCTTCACCCAGAGAAGGGTTGAGCACTGGAACAGGCTCCCCAGAGAAGTGGTCACAGCACTAAGCCTGACAGAGTTCAGGACATGTTTGGACAATACTCTCAGGCACATGGTGTGATCCTTGGGGTGTCCTGTGCAAGGCCAGGAGTTGGACTCGATCCTTGTGAGTCTCTTCCAATTCAGGACATTCTACGACTCTATGATCTAGTAGTTTTCTCCCTAAGAATTATTGTTAGTGTAGCATCAACATTTTTAGCTTCGAGTGTGCCTAGTTTTGTTATGTGCTAGCATTTGATTTATGATTTGTTCACCTAGACCTTCAGGCTTCACAGACGGAGAATTTATTCCCTAGTGTTTTATAAATAGGTCCAAAATATCTTTAATGCTGCAGAAGGTAAAAAAAGCAAATGAGTTGGGGTCAAGATAATGTGTGTACTGCTTCTATGACAATCTTTCCAAAATCGTTCGTGGCTTTCAACAATGTTAAAGTATTCACTGACAGCAGGGAATAGGGCTGCCTATGCAACTTCAGACTCAATATACTTACTGAATAGTAAACATCTTTCCTCTAGGAAAAATCCCACAAAATATTGCATTTGTATATGCAATAAAATATTATGATGTAACACATCTATTGAGGGATAAACAACAATTTTACCAGCGATGGCCTTCTGTTGAAGGAAATTAAGGATGGTATTTTAAGTGAGATCAAGACTTTCCAGCTGATGCAGAATGCAGTCTTAATAAAATGAGAATTTTAAAGCCAAAGAAACTGGCAAATTTACTTAGGTGGAGGAGGAAGCATTACAACATTGATTTAAACACAGCATTTTTCATTAAGGAGTATGCAAGGCTGCATACAGTTTACAAGTCAGTTAAAGACTGGAGATAAAAAATTAAAAATACAGAGAAGGAAATAAGGAGCAGAATAAACTAATGTTTAGAAAATTACAGTCAGTAGTTCTATAAATACAGCTTGAAAAATTCAGTCACAGATTTTAATGGATGAGAAAATATTTCCCTGGACAATCTAGTGATGTAATTTATCAATTATTAATTACCTGTAGTTCCTCTCCAGGACTGCACGTTTAGGTTTTAAATGGACAATCCTTACCTGACATAAGTGCAATGATGGATGAATCCATCACTGAGCATGGATGTATACCAGCTGGGAATGCCAACTAAATCACTGGGTGCCATGCTAGCCAGCCATCTTTGCAGGGAGAATTTTGCAAATATAGTCAAACATATGCTAATGCAGCATTATCTTATGGACACAATGTACTACATGGTTCTGCAGAGGTTTGTATTTCTGCATTTAAGAAAACATGAATCAGGTTCATATTGCTCCCCAAATCCTGGAGCTGGACTGACGATACTAGTAAATCCACTTCTACGGTGATTAGACCTCACACAGTGGGATCATATTAGGGGCATGTTTTCCATAGATGCAACCATTAGAAGATCTTTATCAGCCACATCTATTTTATGTGGGTTTCTGCTGTTAACTTTGTATTCTGTGGTGAATGACATGCATTATTTCACCATTTTCTAGATCAAACTGTTTAGGTCTACCTACATTAAAAATAAGAATTTATTTACAATATTTACCTACAAAATCTGAACAGTTGTAGAACATTCAATTTATTACTAAATGCATCATGATTTGATTATTTGTGAGCTAAAAGGCACTTGGGCGCATAATAGTCTCTGAGACAGTTGTGTACCCATCTCTCTAAGGGATCAGTAAGTCTCCTGAATACAGCTCAGAGCCACTAGAAGGAGGTACAGTAGGACTGGGATCCATGCATCTGGACTTTGTTGTAGCAAAGGTGTCAACAAGACTCACAGTTTATGCCAGTATCTGAAAACTGATCAGCCAGATACATCTCCAGCTGCAGTATAGCCATATTATTTTTGTCAGAAGTAAAAAATCCCAAACCTGGCTTTATTTTCCTCCTCTTTCCACTCATGCAAACTTTTCTGACTTGCTTTGACTTGCATTTTGAGCAAGATGTTTTCCCCAAGTAGCCTCATACAGGTGGTTAGTGGACTCTGTGCAGCCACCAAGTTCAAAAGTCAGGTAGAATTGCTTTATCTATATATAATAAATATAGAATAATTTTTTAGTACGCACCATCAGATTCTCTTTGATCCTGCTTTCCAACTGCCCTGTCTCCCTTCCTGGAGATTTGAAATCATATTTACATAAATCCTTAACTGTCCTTTCTGCAATTTACAAAATGTGTGGAAGGTGGGGTGTAAAACTCCTTCCTGGGACGCAGCAACAATTCTCTTCAGCATGCACCTTCACTGTTTTTGCTATAACATTCACCCAGAGAGCATCTGAAGTTAAGTTACAAGAGCTTTGTTCTCAGTGAGAGGTGAATTATTAACATGCCCTAGAGAAGAGGAACAGGGTAGGTGGTGAAGTGAGGTTACTATGAAGTGTGCACAAAGACGATCTCTCAATTCAAGCAGTTATATAAACCATAAAGGACCACCCTTGCCTTGAAAACATCAGTGTAGTCTTTTCTGTTGTTTAATGCTAGTCATGGGTGATGGAAGAACAAGAGAGTCTTACAGTCTTGCTACAGTCTTCTAATTGATCTGGACTTTGGTTAATCTAAATTAATGAAGTTATTCTTTGTTCATTACACATTATTACTGAAGATTGGGAAATGGCAATTAGGAACAGAATACACAGCAGTAAGTGGTAGCTACACAGATGAGTCAGCAAGGTGGCCTATGTGTTGGAAAAGACAAAAGGACCAGTGAAGGGGAAAAAAGGACTAAAATATTTATTTCTATGTCTAATGAAGAATGAATATAAACAGTTTAGTTTTTCAGTCTCACCCCCATACAGGCAGATGTGCTTCATTGCCTCCCTTATTAATACAGTGACTCCAAATGCATGTAAGTACAGACTTTGATTAGGTTAAATACCTGAGGATATGGGACTGGATCAAATCTTGAATGCATCCTTGAATGGATGAAGGAAAAGGATAAGAAATATTGTAAAAATATAACTGAAATAGTTATTTTAAACGGACTGTAAGCCACATCAAATAATAAGTATAAAAGTACTTGTTTTAATTAAAACTGGCAAATGTTAAAAATCCAATCCCTTCTAGAACAGATTGCTAGCAAGTGCTTTAAGCAAGAACCTCAAGAAATTGATATATTGTAGAGGAATTTGTTGATACTTAGGGAAAAAATTAGATGTATATTAGAAGATACTAGCGTGAAGGTTTACTGGGTTTTGTGAACACTCCTCCAATCAGTGCTGATATCAGTCAGTGTTTTGTAAATACGGCTGAAAGATTTCCAAAGGTTCTGTTAGATTGCAGTGTTGGACAGACACAAGTTACTTCCAGCATTAATATCGTTTTGGCATTCACCTTACCCACCTTACCCACCTTACCCTTTTTTAGCACTAATCATGAGCAAGGCATCGTGACCTCACTTACATGCAGGCATACGACAGAAGAGAAAATGAGTACTTTCCATTGTCTGCAGTAGGCCTAGGCCCAGAAATTTTACTTTAATATATCAAGGATGCAAATTTGACAAATAGGTAGTACTGGCAGCTCAGAAGCACATAAGCCAGATCTTCAAAATTCTTAAGAGCTGACTTAAAGTCATCAATAAGAAATAGCATTTAGAAATCTTTGTTATAGCCTCTTGGATTTTAAGCTGAAGGTGTTTGGTCCAGTCTTCCCACAGGACTTGTGAGAGGTTTGGATAGTTTTGCTCTTTTTGGTAAAGATGGACACTCACATGAGTACAGGACTTTATAGCTTAAGAAAGTCCCACAAATAAAAATCCTCAAAAAATGTCCTACTAAATATGCCTAGGCTCATGGAACTGTTATGAGAATCATCAACACTTAAACACAATAAAAATTGAGGGCTGCAGATGTGTTTATCCCATTTCACTCAGAAAGAGTCTGGATTTGTTAAAGATGCAGCACAAATATCTTGCTGCTGAAGGAAGTCTGACATGCAAATTAATCCTTTCTCTTTGTACTGAGTGAAATTCAAGATACACTACAAGGACCCAAGCACTCTAGTACAGATAGCTGTATTACAGAAAGCAATCTTAGCTTTGCTTATCTACACCTAGACCTGCTTACCTAGAGAAATTTGGATGCGAACAGTCTTCCAGGCCTCTTAGGAATGGTTATACTGAAAGGGGAAAGGATTGAGTTTAGCTGACCCACAGTATCACCATCCACCACTGCTTGTTCATTCCTTGTAGTGTTCAGAAACTCTTCAGTGATTGCCTTAAACATCTTCCAGCTGTCCATTCTGATATCCTCACTTACCACCACAGCCCTCTGCAGGGAACCCTCTTCACTTTGGCTCCACGTACAATTCTGACCTTCATTAACTTGCAGAAGTTCAACATGGAAAGCAGGAAGTGAAACAACCAGGCAAGAGAATTTGATATTATGTCTGTAAGAGGGGCACTGGGAAATGCCAAACTCCCGCCATAGTAACTAAGGAGAAATTATAATTGTTATTGCTGAATGGTAACACTGATCACCCTGAAAACTGTAGCTAGATCCCAGTGTGCCAAAGCCCTCTAGGCCCAGCTGCACGAATCCTATCAACCACTGCCCCAGGGAGCTTATAGCCTAAATCAGATTGGTGTGGTAACACACAGACTGTCTCGAAAGAGATGAAAACTGTTAGAGATGAGTGAGGCACCTAGAGGGAAAAAGATGATCTGGGTGACTGACAGCAGGAATATTCCTTTGGTAGGTTCAGGTGTATAAAGGGTATTTGTAGTAATACAGAAAGAAAGGGATCGCTTTCAGCAAAGAGCAAAGGACTATGTATTGCAACATGTACATGTTATTCTGCATCCTGCCTTTCAGCTTGGGACCGTGATCAAAGCTCTTCCATACCTCGCTCTTTACATGCAAAATAAAATAACTAGATTTTAAAAATATATCTCTGTAATTGAAATGGTATATAAATAATATAACATCTGTTATACTTCTGCATCAATTTACAATAATATGTGCTGGTTTTCTGGTTTTAAATGTCAAGTTTGATAAATATAATAACCTTAAAAACATTATAAAGACAAATAATCTAGATCAAAGAGAAATTCAGAAACAAGAAAATGTACAAAAGAGAAAAAGAGAAAGAAAATATGAAATTTTCCTCTTAAGTTATTTTGTCATGTCTTTTTTTTTGCTGTTTATTTGCACTGTCTTTCAATAGACATTATGAGTTTTCATCTTATCTATTATATATCATGACACATATTATTTTTTATTTTCAAAGTATCTGTGGTATGGTATAGTTTATGAAAATCCATCCACTGTGCCCACAACTATAGATCTGATGCTCACATTTGAGCTTTGTTTCAAACTCTATGAAGCCATTCAAGAAACAGAGGGCAAACATAAAGTTCCTAGGTCATTGTCCTGATACAGAAGCTGCTCAGGTTTCCAAACCCCAGCTATGGTTTTCAACTGGATGCTTACTGGGGTGGTGTAAATAAACAGCTGTGTTAAGTTAGAGAACTGCATGTGAGGTAAGTGGGTAAGTAGATAAAATGCTTTTTTCCAGCACCTTCAGAAAACACAAAGGTTAAGACTTCATTACATGTTACACAGGAGATCAGAACTTTCCTCCAAGTTTCTCTAATATTTTACTCCACCTCATAAGGCTTAGGAATTTGAGTTGCTCTGATTGATTCTTTTAAATAAAAGGAGAATAATAGAGGTGCCTTTTGTAATCTTGCAGAGAAAGCACAGAAATCTTGAGGTGTGGCCCCAAATACTGTTACAGACTTTAGTAAAGAAAAGAGCTGGGTAGAGAAGTCATGTATGTGCCAACTGTTAATATTGTTTGTTAAATGCAAGTGGCCAGATGGTTAATTATCATCCATGCTTAGTAGTGGTCTCAAAAAGTAGTCTCAATCTGTAAGAAATGCATTGAATTTTTTGCTTGACTTCTTTTCTTTCTCTGATTTCCTTCAAACTAAATGTCAACCATATAAACTTTTGTTCCCTTCAGTCCTGTCATAATTTTGCTCATTTTTTTGTCAGATGATTTCTAAGGAGATTTGCAATACCGAACACAAGAGCAATATTTTTATATTGCATTACAAGTATCTTCAACTTGGTATTGTCAAGACACAGTCAGACTCTGCAACCTGTGCTGAGAGAAATGCAGTCTCTTTGTTCTGTTGTGGCAGCACCAAGAAGGAAGTAGCAAAGAAAACAAAACATCTTCCATAGTCAACTCTTTATCTCCTCCTGAGGATATCCCTCATAGGTGCAGTTGTTTGGTGAGTAGTGTGCATGGCTACATACTCAACTTGTGCCAAGTATCTGAATATCATCCTATTTAATTTATTGCAGATCAGACTTCTAGAAGGAACAGGGTGAGAAGCAAATGAAAGATCTTGAATTTCTGTTCTGTCTCACTAACAGAAGGCTATGACAGAAAGCTATAACAGAAAGTGCTTTTGGGTCCACTTTTCTTGCATCAAAATGTTGAATTATACAGGTCTTGAAACAGACTAGTCTTTAGGACTAGGTGTGAAAGAAAGAAGACACTGCTAGAGGATTATAAAACAATAAGATGTTCTCTGCCTTCAACCCCAAGCTTACACTGTTTTAGCTCTCAATCTCAAAATATAGCAGCCATGTGAAAAGTCTCCTGGTTTCCTCTTTGGAGGAGGAAGAGCAACAAAGCAGCTATTTGAGATAACAATCCTAAACAGTACCTCCAGAATCCATGTGCAGGGTGTCAGAGGCCGTGAGTATTTGTAGTCCATCTCCAAGCCAGCACATGAATCCTCGTGTCCTAACAATTGTCAGGCTTCTTTGCCCAAATCTGGATGAAAACTATGTACAAGAGGCCCTTTCTCTCCCCTGCCAGGTGATCCTGCTGTTGTGACAGCCTCTTGCTCGGGCTGAGCAGCACTGATCCTGCCTGTAAGGCATAAAGACATGCATGTGTGCAATATACATCTCTATGCCTTACAGTCAGGATCAATGAATAATTCTCAACAGAATAATTTTCTATCTAACCTTGTTTGAATGCTTGTTGTATAATAGTAAACAATTATAATTTGACAGCTGTATTGAATTGTGTTATACAAATGCCTGTTTAGTTAGAAGAGGAGATCAATAAATAAATTGATGACTTTGTTTTCCTGATAAGGAATGGATATTTTTAAGTAATTTAAATTGCTCATTAAATAAGTGATGCAACCAAAAAGTACATTCAAGACCACAGTCAAGGTAAGAGGGTTTGAGGACTGGTTATTAAAAATCATTAATAAAAAAAGCAGCTAGTTTCTAAAGTTAAAGCACATTGTTGCTGTACAGAGAGATCCTTTATTTCAACTAGATCTGTAAAATTTTAGAATTGTCCAAATAAAATTTATCCAAACTTCTGTTAGACACCCCAAACATTAATTTAGAAAATATTTGTTATGGAGTTATTTGGTGATCATTCATCTTAATTGGAGTGGAGGTGGGGGGACTGTAAATTAGCTGTTTTAATATACCGGGTTCCTAGTGGTACTTCTGACTTGTGTTTTATTATTATTTGTTAACATATACACTCTCAATCCTTTTTCTTAGACACACCTTTTACTTTCTTCATTTATTGTGATTAACTTTTCTCCATTGTAACTAAGAGATCGGCTCAGCTATATTGTTCCTTATGTTTTGGAACATGGATATTCATTTCGCACACAGCTGGAAATAAATGCTTTTGGGAATATTTAGCTCAAAAGGCATTAAATCTAAGACCATAAGTTTAAGACTTTGAAATATCAACTCTAGTATTAAGACTTTAGAAAAATGAAATGAGGTCTGATTTTGTTCCCACCAAAGAACTGTAATTGACTTACATTTTCAGGGCTAAAGATGAAAGTGAAATGGCACTGTGACCAGATTCAAACTTAGTAGACTGGGCTTTGGAACAGCTGCTGCATCAGCAGGGCTGTCCTAAACAACAGTGAGGTTGGGAGCAATAGATGAGCAGTACAAGCTTAAAGGCTGAACATCATGGATGCAGGAAGATTGGACTTGTTGCTTAGGTGAAGTAAAGCATGGTGATGAACGTGGTGGCATCCTAGTGAGAGACAGCTCTGTCACAAAAGTCAGGACCTGCAAGTAGAACCAGAAGTGGCAGGGAGTGTTCCTTACCTTGATAAATTGACAGTGTTTTTTGGGAGATGATAGAAATGTTACCATTTTGGTACTTGAAACCATCTCTGGTCATACAGATGACCACCTCTTTGCAGCAACGGAGCCAAGAAACTTTATTCAACTTCGTGTGGCACTTAGGCTCACACGTAATACCATTGATAGCTGCAGGATTATGCACATCTTCTTCCCTCAGCTTTACTCAGGACTGTCTTGTAAAATAATGTATTGATGCATCCTAAATCTATAGAAAGTTATAGGATGGAAAAAAGCAAGGAGTAGGTTATGCTTTCATTATATCTTCCATACAAGGCACAGAAATGGTATTTCTTCAGTTCCCTGAGGTACCTTATTTTGAAGAGCTGAAGTTAGTTGTTTTCCTTCATACTACTATACCACTCATGCCACTTCAGAGGAAATCAGATGAACTTTTCTTGCAGGACCCCAGATGATCCCCAGCCCACATCTGTCCTCAGGGTAGGCTATCGGCACAGCACCTGCAAGGGGGCGTGAGAGGGTGTATGACTAATCCTGCTTTTCCACCGCTGGAAATATTTTCTCTCAGCAGCATGTATAAAAATTGAAAACATGTCCAATTAAAGTAGACTACACCAATAAACAGGGAACACACAGCAACAGTTGAGTGATTATGTAGGGCAAAACAGTGTGGTAGCCAACTGACTGCAATATGCTCTACTAAATTTAGATCATATATCGTACACACAGGTAGGTGGTATGTACTGCAGTCAGCTACCTTCGACTTGTTTGCTGTCTTATTGATTAGGTACTCAGGTCTTAGCTGTTGTAAATTCTTTTACTTCTCAGTGCATACTGTCAAATATGCTGCCTAGGGAGCTCATAGCTACAGTTCAGTTTAAAAAAAAAAAAGTGTTTTAAATTGTTTCTTTTCTCAGTGTTCATTTATTCAATTCTTTTCCACTGCCTACTGCTTTTGGAGCATACTCATGAGCAGAGCAATATGCATTTAAATTGTTATTGATGCAATATTGCAAGGGCTGTGTCTATCAGCTGAAGTGAATCAGTAACACTACCTTATGACTTAAGTTACAGATATTTTTCATACAATTAAAAAATGTGCATGGCATAAATATATGACTGACCAGATTTACACTCTCTCATTCACGCTGGGGAAAAAAACCACTAAACTATCATCATTCACATATGCATTCAATACTTTGCATGACAGGCTTTTCAAATGTTATGAGTATAAAGCAATAATCACCCCAGGGCAAGATTACTTTGTGTTTTGGTTTTTTTTTTCCCAGCATGTTCATAACAACAATAACAACAATAACAAAACCAACACTGATAAATAACTGAATGGCAGAGAGATTTTTAAACAGTTCTGAGAGTGCCCTCCTATATTTTTTTTTTATTTTACTACTTTTCAACTACTGCTGATAAATTTTGGATATTTTTGTTATCCCTCCATGTTTGCAAAACACTTGGGGTGCATCCAGCATATATGTGATTATAAGAAAATATAATACAAGTTGCAGTGTTGGTACAACTTGTTACAAGGCTATTCCTTCCTGTTAGATACTCTTGATTTTGCCAAACTAATGCTGTCACTTCAAGATGAGTTATTGTACTTTTTGAGAAATACTTCAGGTAAAACCATTCATCTGTTTCTGAGAATCACATTACAAGAACAACTTGTTATTTGGCCAGTTTTAAGTAAAATCAAGCAAAATTTGATAACTCATGTGTTCCAGTCCAAAGCTCTAAAAGCTTTTCATCAAGGGCTTCATATTTTACAAAGAAACATTATTTGTTTTCTATTTCTTTCGGTGTTCATAAGCAGGAAATCATAAGTAAATTATAAGCATTGGAAATATTTCCGCACTGAAAGATGTAGGTTTTCATATCTCTACACACTTAGCATGCATAGTGTAAAGTCTAAATTGACTGTAGCATCTGCAGCTGATAAGAAATAGGCAGTTTTGACAGCTGTAGACTGAAATGGGTCAGGAACACACGCCAACAACCTGGCAATAATTCTGTAATGAAGGGAGGAGAAATAAAGCTGCCATGAAGGTGGGAAGGGAGGGGGGATAGCTGGAACTGCAGAGGATGAAAGAGTCAGTTCTAAGAAGAACCAGAGAACAGACAGAAACGAGGCGTCTGGAAGGATGAGACTGACGTTGGATCTTGCATCCCCTAGCACAGGTGCAACCACCCGTGCCACCGGCTAAGGCAGAGATGCTGTGGGAAAAGATTTAGCTATGCAAGGAATTACAAAGCATATGAGAACGCATGCACCATGGCCTGTCAGCCAAATTTAATTCTGCCATTTCCCATCCTACACATTCCTAACTAGCAGAAGATATTATTTGACTAACATAACTTTAATTCAAAACTATAGAAAAAATTTGATATGTATGTATAGCAAC
Source organism: Rhagologus leucostigma (assembly GCA_013397725.1). Taxonomy (NCBI): domain Eukaryota; kingdom Metazoa; phylum Chordata; class Aves; order Passeriformes; genus Rhagologus; species Rhagologus leucostigma. The sequence goes on along the minus strand of VZTD01001040.1, from coordinate 3,263,325 downwards.
ATCTTACTGTCCATTGCAGAGTAGTAAAGGAGCTTATTGATTATTTTAAAAGAGAATTTTCAGGAAAATGTTTAGGACTGTGTCTTTTGCAATGAAAAAGACTTTATTAGTTTTATCAATAAAGCTGCGTGTGATACCAAGTTAGGTTTAGAAGTAATATAGAGGCAGACAACATAATAAGAAATTTTTTTGTGAAATAAAACAGCTGGACCTACACTAAATAAAGAGTGGAGTATGAAAGATGTTTGGCAGCATTATACACACAGAATGCCTGGGTTTCCAAAGGGATAAAGCTTCTACTTGTCTCTATTTTAGCAGAAGATCCTAGCAGCACAGCAAGCATCCTTTCATGGCTTACAGCTGTGCACTTTAATGCCACTTCATTCTGTTCTTCTGTACAACTCTCAAATTCATAGACTATCCACCTGGCAGAAGTAAGCTAAACGTTGGTTTGCAAGAGTCCTGAAATTTCTCTAAATTACAAGTGCAGCAAATCAACACAAATCTGGCAGAGAACACCCTGCAGTGGTTCTGTATTGAGCTGTACTGTATCCCACTGCAGTCAGGACAAATGCTGCATCCAGGAAGATCTTCTGCTAATAATTTTCCCACCACTCAAATTAAAATGAATCCTCATTGTCTGGCCATGGAACAGAAAATTAGTACAATCTCCACTGGTCAAGCCAACAGTTTTCTGACAGTTCTGTATGACTGTTTGCTTTGGTAGGCCATTATATGGAACAGTTTAACTAGAGAAATAGGGAATGCAGTATGTTTCTGTGTAATAAATTAAAAAAAAATCCAAAATATAGAAAAATTGTAAGAAAAAATAGCTGGAGACAGAAGTTGCCACAAATGTGATCTAGAAATATTAGAAATATTAGTCTTAGTGGGCAAGGTGAAGAGTTAAGTGGAATGAGAGAATTGTAAGGCTGAAGCTCAGTGGTAGAACCAAGGCAATAATGTACTGAGAAGCTTGATAAGGAGATTATTTGTATTAATAGCTAAAGTACTGAAAAAAAAATATAATTTAGAATGATCAAATTCCCTGAGGGGTCAATGAGAGATGTTCCCCCAGAAGGAACATCACAGAGCTTCAAGGAAACCTTACAAAGACCTTGTTATGTCTTCTTGACCCTTGGACTATACCAGTAAATCCATTCTTCTCTGGCCTCTTTTGCTTACCTCTCTACTTTTTTCAGCATATAATAAAAAATCTTTTATGACTGTATTAGAGACTTAGATGTTACATTTACAGCGTTGTGCTTTGGTAGAGTCTGTTTTCCTCGAAGAGTTTTAGGCAAAGTCAAATATTTGTTTTCTATGAGATTTTGTCTGGCAACAGAAGGCAACATTTGTCTTCACATTTAAATGTGAAAATTAGGTCTAAAACCACATCTGCAAGGAAGCATTATTTAGTTACTGAGTAGTGAATGTTATTAATATGCCTTCACAAGCCCTGAAGCATGCTGCGGCTCTTTTTCACTTCTGAAAGGATAGGAGGGATGTGACTGGAGAGGCAGATTAAAAGTGTGTTCTGTCTAGCCCAGTTATAATGAGCTATCCTTTTTTTTTTCTATGTGGATGGCAGATTTAATATTTTAGTGATGTTCTAAAAAACTGCACTTACTTCTTATATTCTCCTATTGCCCTATTTCCTTTCTCGCCTTTCCTACTATTTTTAGCATTTTTCTCCTTTTCTCTACAGATTACATCACAAATCTACAATCTACCTTCTACAGCTTTAATTTACTCACAGGTCAGACAGAAGATTATTGATTTTTCTGCTGTATCACAATTCAAGATACACTAATAAATCTGGAAACCTTGTGTCGGGTGATGGTTCCTGCCTAGTGATTTTACAGAATCGTATGGTCATTTCAGTGTGGGAAAAAAGGATCTACTGATGTCTCTGCTTGGAGAAGGTCTGTCAGCCAGCTTGTGTTTTACACTTTTTGTAATTTTTCTGTGTTTGTCCCAGGCTCTGATTTTGAAAAATTTAAATCTGTAGGTGTAGAAAAGTCTGTAAAAATTTTCATGGAACAGGAAAAAGGTCCCAAGAAAGTATTGTGGACGAAAACCTGGTTCTATTGTGAATAGTTTCTTGAAGATGAGATAAGTCATTATGGAATTTATGCTTTTTTCTTTTTTTTTTTTTCTCCTTGGAGCTCTAAGGCAATATAGTACTTCAACTGCAGTACCCAGTAACATACCAAGAAAGAACAGTAATTCTAAAGCCAGATACAGCCAATATTACTACATGAAAAAGCTCTCTGAAGAACCTCTCTCAGCTTTGCTTTCAGCTTTTCAAAGGCTAAGGAAGATTTGTTTCTGTTGTGAATGAGTGTTTTAAGATGTCGTACAGAATCACCAGCAAAGGTATCAGTAAAAACAGGTCTAATATAAAAGCAACAGCACAAGAAAGTTCATTGGCAAGGTTCACTCTACTACTTACTAGATGGTTAAGGCACACTGTGGAAAAGCAAACAAAAATCCAGAGTCAATCCATCCAAACTGAAATAAAGGCCCAACAGCACTTCAACTTAACAGCACCTTAACTTATCAGCATTTAGTTTACTCAATTTATAACTTATGTTTAACAATTTATCAAAGGATTCATATGGGATTTACGATACAACAAGAGTTACTTACTTGCAGGCCTAGCTTACTTATAAGTCTGGAGTAATTAAGAGTCTGGGAGAGCAGCATTCCTAGTACATTCGCCACAGCACATGCACACTTGCATGCACACAGATATAGAGTCTGTACAAGGTACCTATGAAAACTTCCCCTCGAAGGTAGCGAAATACTCATTTCAGATGTCTTTGCATCTTCTCAGCAGGCGAAGGGTAGAGCCTTGAGGAATGGGGGTATCAGGCCAGGATCCATCGTTGTTTGGCAATCTCCAAGTACAGCTGGCTCTGAGAGGCCCCACGCAAGAGGGGCTTCGCTGGTCACTGCCACTGCCATCCAGGAGGGCTTGAAGGGTCTCACTTTGGATCACTGCTTATTGGATCACAAGAGACTGGGCTTTAGTCATAACAATGTTTCATTCTGGACACACTTCAGGCCAGAAACTTCCTCTGAAAGTTTGAGAACAAAACCACTATCCCACTTGGGTTGTTATTCAGGCGAAAAATAGTTTCCAAGGCTGTTCACTAGAAAAAACAGGAGCTTATTAGACAGCACCAGTTCCTGGGAGCAGGCAGTATTTCTCATAAGCTCAAGAGGAGTTCAGCCCAAGTGCTGTTTGTCAAAGCCAAGGCCTAATGAGCATTTCTGAGGTCATAGTGCAGCCTGGAGTGGGGAGGACACACCACCACTGTTTTGTTTCTTTACTTTGAATAAAAATTGAAAGACTTTCACTACACTTGGTGTTTTATAATATTGTCTTTTTCTCTTCATAAGAAAATATGAATATTATGTATTATAAACTGAAATTCTGCTTTTAATATGACTATATATATAATCAAATTTCCTCAAATAATTGAATTCATAAGTGTGGGTTATGAGTTTTGGTTTTGAGCTTTTTATACTGGTTTAAAATGAGTCAAAATTGATAATAAATTCTTGTTAAAGTATCAGGAAAATAAGTTTATCATACATACTGACAATCCTAGCTGTAACGGCATACCAGACAGCTCTTTCATTTTCTTCTGTCTTCAGGACTCTGAAAAGCTTCACTTCTCAAGGTGTGAAGAGGAAGTTTCAACCAATCAAGTCTTTCTGCAAGGTATCAAGGTATCCAGTCCTTCTTGGGGATAAATAACTTTATTTGCCCCTAGTATGATACAGATGCTCAGAAATCACTTCTGATTGACCATGATTTTAATCAGGCCAAATAAAACTTGCTTGGTGTTTTTGAATGACTGATGTCATTCAAAATAAAAAGGTGCTGAAATCAATGCACTAACTGCCAAAGCTAGAAGAGCAGAAATGTGGTAAACTATGTTCTTTAATGTGGTTTCCCCAACTGGAGCAACATGTTTGGATAAAACGTTCTGCAATAAGCCAGTGTTTCATGGTGTACTTTGTGGTATGTGCCAGGTTTGGGCAAACAGGTTGATTTAATACAGCTTTTGATTCCACCTAGGAATGTGGACTATGTTTAAGAAAAGAATTTCAAATTCACTTTAAGATCCCAGTGTCACTGAGATGAGTGAAATAATGCCAGTGCTACAACTATAAATGATAACAGAAAGCTTCAAAAGTCACTTTTTATGGACTCCTCTGAGATAAAAGGGTTTTAGTCAGCCAGTCACCAAAACATCCTGCTTAGTTCCTTACACAACGTTGACTGTACTTGTAAGATTCCCTTAGACAAAGAATCAGTGAAACTTGGGCACCTTTTAACCATCTTACACATTTACCAGATGCAGTTAATTACTTGTCAGTTTAAGTAATTTTAAATATTGAAAATCTAACCTCAATTAACTCCTAATTATTTTCAGACAAAACATGAATTACAACCTAAAAGTAAAATGAGCATAATATCCCAATTTAAAGAAAAAAAATCAAACCGCAGCTGTACTTCCCTCACAACAGCATCTCACTGTGGCCCTGGCATGCAGTAGAAATGTGCTTACACTTTATTTACACAAGAAATACTTGTCATAAAGTGTTCAACAAATACTTTGTTCTAACTGCCCATTTAGAGGGCATATTGCTGCAAATTTGTCTGGACTAGACAGATAACTAAAGTTTGATGAAGTAATCATGAAAGCTTTTTTTCCACAGGTAAAGCACCTCAAAAGTCCATAAGTGTCTAGATTTTATGTAATCCAGTATTGCACTAATGATCCTGATATAAACTCAGTCTGCAAAACTAATAAAGTGCAGGAGGCAGGCAATCCGTGCATGCTGATTAACCAGCAACTCCTCAAAAACTGTTTCTCAATTCTTTGGTAGTAAAATGGAAATAATTAAATGTGAGATGTACAGATGATGAAGCAATGAATTCAGCAAGGAGCTAGAGAAGCCCCTGCCTGCATCTCATCTGTAATTACCTATGCTGCAGCAAAGTATTGCAAGAGCTTCGTCTGCCAGAAGGGCTGCATTTCATGTTGCTGAGCCACCAAGAGTGTGTTCAGCTGGGACAAACTCACAGGAGAAGCACATAGAAAGATGGAAATACTGAAAGAAGATCTGTTTATCTGCTACTGCAAGTACAGTGTGAACAAAGAACCCCTAAAGGATTTTGCCTTTTGAAAAATGTAGAAAAAATCATTCTTTTTAGATCAAATCCATACATTCTATATCAGCATAGCTCTCTCAAGTCTACAGGTGTTTATTAGGTTATGTAAGTAAAGTACCAGCTCATTTAAAGGGACTGTGCTCTCTATCTCTTTCAATTGCTTCCTCAAATATAGGCACCAGTCCTACCTTTACCCAGACTTAAAGTCAGCTCTCTGGCTTATTGTATTGCTGTACAGAATTTAAAAGCAACAACAACAACAGCCACAACCTAAAAAAACCCCACAGACCACTAGGTCAAGGTATTAGCCTGCTCACTATGGGAAGCTTGATATATCCTGGACATTGATTTACACAGAGTCTGTAGGAGGACATAAGGACAGAGTTAGAAAGCATGTGAGAAGAATGTTTTACTTTGAGGACTGGATTAACAAAGAGAGGCTGAGAATAGAAAGAAAATACTTCAGAATTAAAACTGGCAGAAAAGTAGGCAAAGCAGTAGACACTGAGAGAGCATTACAAAATGCTGATGGGAAGCCAACAAGCAGCACTTGAGGAGGGTTAGCAAGCATGGTGCTGTGTGAGGTATCTAAGGGAGATGTTCAGAAATGAGTTTTTATTTTTGCCATTTTGTTGAAAGTGGAATTCAGCTTCTGAGACAGCCTTAGCTGAGGTTCCTGAGATGTGTAGGTGTGAGAACTGAGTCTGCATTTGTAGGATGTAGACTTTTCCAGTATTCCAGCATAGATTTTCAGTTGAAAATACTGAATATATTTTAGGAATATTTTCTGGAGATCTGCTTTGAAACAGAAGTAAAACAACTAAATTAAAATCGTAGTTCTCCATTCTTTTGGGAATGAAGGATTATTTTCTGCCAAATGTCTCTGAGCAAACCTTGATGTTTGTATTTTTGTTCTCAAAACAAAGTGAGTTGCCACAATACATTATGTAGAGCTGTAAGTCATCTCCAAAAGCCCAATTATTTATAACTATTTTTATTTTCTGTTTCAAATACCAAGTCCTTGAATAGAAGACAATGATCTATTACATAAATATTTTGGTGGGTAGTATGAACAGTGGTAAATATATGGGAGCCATTGTGACAAGGATAAAATACCATAAATCCATTTTAAATGAATATAGATGAGCAGCACGTATTCTCTTGTGCTGTGGAAACTTTGTTCAGCCAGCTCAGAAAACTGGTCATACTTCAAAAATATTTAAGGTTTTTGTTTAAAAATTTATGACTGTCTTCGTGTCAACCATTCCCAAGGCCCTTGACCTTAGGAGACTAGATATAGACACTCAAAATATCTGGCACAATTATTATTTGAGAAAATGTGAGGGAAAAGTGAGGTGAGAGAAGTGATGTGCTGTTTTTGAGACTCATGAGTGACCTCACTGTTTCCTGACTGTCGTGTCTGCTAACAAAGAGCTTCTGCACATTCCCCACAGCCTTTTGCAGCACTGGGGAGCAGCTGGGGATGCATGGTAAGCAATGCTAGAACTGATTTATTCAATGTCACCCTGTTCTGGTTTCGGCCAGGAGAGAGTTCATTTTCCTTCAGTTGCCGTGAGGGTGGCAGAGCCTGGAGCCATGTGTGTGTCCAGGTTTATTATTCTGTACCATGAACATCATCACTAGGAGCAGTGGCTTTGGGTGGAAGAAGAATGGACATGATGCAGAACCACAGCCATTTTTTCCTTTTTCAGAGGCAGCAAAGTGGCCAAGAGAGCTGGTGGGGTGGTGCGGATGGGGAGAGGAGTGGTCGGTGTGGTGCAGGCTGTGTGGGCAGAGCAGTCCATCTCAGAGGGTTTGTCCATCGTTGTTTACCATTGTCTCAGGTTCAGGGCAAAAAACCACTCTCTGCAGTGATGACCACCATTTTCTCCTTTGTCTTGAGAAGATTCATGTCACTGACCATGGTAGCATCAGGTTGGTCAGACTTCCGTAAGCATTTTTGGCAAGTAATCACCCTCTTTCATACACTCGTTATTAGTAGTGTTACTATTATTGCTTGTTTTCCTTGTCTTATTTCTGGTGTTCCAGTAAATTTTTTTCTCAACCCATAATCTCTGCCTTTTTGTCCCTTTCTCTATGGAGAGGGCGGGGAGAAGGGAAGTGGTTGCTTGGAGCTTAATTTCCAGCTGGTTTTAAACCACAACCATTGAAGAAAAATCCACTGTGGCAACCAACAAACCAGTTGCTGCAGTTTATTTTGCTGGGGAATGGATGCTTTTGTGGTAGAGGAAGGACCATAATTTCAGAGGAGTTGACATATGTCCCTGGGGCTACCCTAGGTAGGGATGCAGTCTAGGGGTTTAGGGTGGCAGCAACATAGGCCACAGAAACTTCCTCATGGACAGCTACTATCCTGCAGCAGAAAGAGTGGGTCATGCTCAGATGAAGGCAGGGGTTTACCTCTGGTTCTGTGTCAATCTGGAAAGTCCTGTCAACAGCTGAAGAACAAATCTGGACACAGGCATACCCAGGACCCAGCCCAAATCCCGCTGTCGTGCAAGAGGCAGAGGGTTCCTGGGAGGGTCACCGTGGTTGCACTGGAGAGGGTAGTCAGAACTACAGGTTCACACAGGACTTGGCCTGTCTACCCTGGTCACTCACTGTGGGAAAGAGAGGGTTTGTCTGAGGAGAATACTATAAACTGATTTGGTCTTGGAAGGCTGATTTTAAAAATAGCCCCCTAAGAACACCAGTATGGACAGCCGGTCTTAAACGTGGACTTCAGAGCTGAAGCTTGGGAAAATTATGAAGCAGACATCCAAACAAATACGGCATGCAACAGAGAGGCCAGTCCCTTTCTTCAGGTACACATAAATATATATGCTGGAAATAGAAGATGTGCAGAGTAGTGGAGCTCTGACTTTGCTAAAAGAGTATGTGAATAAACTTATGACACTTCATGCAGCTAGATATTATCTATCCCTCATTTCTGTGAGGTTTACTGCTTATTTTTAGTCCAGCCAATGTCCATCTGCAAGATTTTATGATAATTTCCATACTTAGTCTGAAACTGACAATTCAGCCTGATACATATCAAACCAAACTCTTGTGGATAGTTTCTGCCTTTTTTTTCCCCCAAAAGTCATCACTTATATGCAGAAATGAGAAAGACTGCATATGCAGAACTTGAAGGGTTTAAGAGCTGTTTTTCAGAACAAGCTGCATGTCACATTGCAAATGCTGATATTGAAGAGTCAGCACTTCCTGCCTCCCATTACCTCTGTGCTTATTCCCAAGACTTTTACATTAACAACATGATGCCTTTGAAAATCGAGTGCTCTCTCGTCAAGTTCATTCCCAACTGAAGCCCTTACAAGCTACATTTAAGTGCTGCTGACAAGATGTTCTGTCACTGTCCCCCAGTTTTAGGCTGCTTTTTATAATAAGGAAATATTCCTTTAAAATCACCATAATGGTGCAATCTGGAGTCCTCAGCTCTTCTGGTAATGGGGCCAGCTTTAAAAGCCATAGGTGTCTTGCATGCTGTAGCCTTTGCAGCTCTGCTAACAGAAGGGTGTATGTACCTCTGAGTCTAACTTTGTCTCAACTGTACATGAGAGCAGTTCTGGAATTAAACCACTGCTAATAAAAGCGAGTCAAATGGAGAAATAAAAAAATACTTGCAATAGTCACATATATATATAGAACACACAAAGAGAGAAGGATAAGTCCCATCTTGGTCTAAATACAGTTCAAAACAGTGGAGTGAATGCTGCTTGGTGAGTGAACAGTGAGGTGAATGCTGCTCTGCTCACATGTGCATTAGCAATGTTACACTGGAAAAATGGTTCACACTTGCCCACTGGGAAGGGACTGGTAAGCTGCACAGGCTGTGTTCAGGTCCCACTTCTGGAACTACAGAAATATCATGTGGGAACATCCCTCCATATCTCATTACACATCTGCCACACCCATAACTTCCCATTACAGTTAACTGGGAAATGTGTACAAAAGGCAATACAAAGCAAAATAAGCAGTCATTCCAATTCACTTTTCTTCACAGTATTGAGGAATCTGTTCTTTAGTGGTCCTTCTGAAAGCAAGCAGATAGTTTTATAGACAAAATGTGATATGGTGAAAAATTTTAGTCCTCAACATTTGAGTCATTTGGGAAAAGAAAGATTAGTAGCTTTTTTCCTCTTCTAATTTTTAAGCCTATGACTTTTTATTTCTGATTAAGTCTTACTAAACCCAAGAATGCTATGTTCATTTTCTCTTCTCATCCTCCACTGTGAAGAGGTAAATGTAATTTGGGTTGCAAATACAGGTTTGAGGAAAGGGTGTATATTAACACCTACAAGATGGGAATCTTGCCAGACTTAAAGTTCTAGAAAAGTAGAAAAGAGAGAAAAGACAAAAGAGAAAAAATCACTTTGGAGTTTTCACATTTCTTATAGCACCTTTTGACTTTGAATTACCATAAATGCCTATTTTTATTAGTTTTTAAAAATGCCTTTTAAATCTGCTTACAACTAGGAGACTTCTGCTGCTTGACATGCTGAATAAACTGCAAATAAACTTAAAGGCTATTTGTTTTCAAACATCCTGTTTGTCTCTTTTGAGAGCTGCATCATCTCCAGCTGCAGGTACTTCAAAGAGAGACAAGCATTTGAGAAATGGGCTGCAGCTGAAATCAGGAATGCTTCTTGTAGTTTACATGCTGAACAAAGCATGATTTGGGGTTACAAGCACTTCAAATGTTTTTCTAGTGAAAGCTAATTAATTATTGCTTTAAAACAAACAACCTACTTAAATCTGATGAGTCCTTGTTTTATGCATTTTAAGCTCCTGTATTTTAGTATATAACTATGACTAGTTAATTACCCTGTTATCTCTTTGACCAATGCCTTCTCCTTTTATCTTCTAGAAACACCACCCTGAATCTCTATTTGATTTCATAGAGGTTATTAATGTCTGTCACACCAATAAAGGTTCAGGTTTATGTCATATTTCTTGCTGGCAAATGAAATATTCTTGTTCTCAATATACTATTTCCTTATTTGTTACAGCACAATTTCAATATAGGAAATGAAAGGCCTAGGTGTTGCCTTGCTTTTCTCCTAGGCACTAATTTCTTTATTCTCTAGTGAGGTCGTCTGTATTTCTACTCCTAGGAGGAGGGAAGGAATGCTGATCACTTAAAATGAGATTACATTCTCAAGTGATGCTGAACAAAGAGAAGTTTTTTTTATTCCTGTAACAAGTGGGACAGTGTTGAATTATGTTATACAATTAGGATTCTTTTTAATTTTTAGATCAATTTGTGCTGCAAATGCTGGCTATTCTGAAAGCATTGCACAATAAAACAAAGAGAAATTTTCCAAGGAATAACTCTGAGATTTCAATTTTTATAATTAAGATAATGAAAATAATTATTATTGTTCCTAACGTAGTATCCTTATCCATTAAAAATGCTTTCTGCTTTTATGTAAAATGTTATGACATGACTTACTGTCATCTATGAATAAATAAAATAGGTATGTAAATCATTTTAATAGTTGCTTAATATGTTGGAAGTATTTAATTACAGTGCCATTATACGCCACCAATGTATTTGGAGAGCCTAATCTGAGTGTTTCTAGTGATCAACGTTGGAAGTGAAAAACAACTGAGTTAAAAATGAATAAATTGATGTTTATATCTGAAACAATTATTATAATAGGCTTAAATTCTATTATTTAGGTTTTTTGTGTTCCTTTTTAGTCTGTACAATTACTATTAAAATCAGAGGTTTTATTCTCCCTCTCTATTTTGAAAAGACAAGATAAAACATGAAGGTCCAAAGAAATGTTTTGTTTACAGGTGCAAGCTCTTAACTAAATACAAGTGAAGACAGTGGGAGACTGTAAGTAGAAATGACCACTCTGCAAAAACAGTATGCTGGCTTTCATGTGCAGACCTTAAGGCTGTCATGGTTCAAGTCTGCAGGCAGAAAAGGAAGAGAACCAGCATGGCAGCACTGCTGAAACTCCTGTCTTCTAGACATTTTCTCCTTGGAGTTATGCTGGAATAATGGCCAGGTGCTTGGGTTCAATGTACACTGCATGAAAAGCTTAAAAAGTCCTGATGAAATTTCAAGCCCCTAGTGAGAGGACCAGCTGCACTTAATCCATAGGTTGAAACAGAGAATAAAATATTTTGAATCCCACACTTTTCTAGGGATTCTTTGAATTTTCTTTCAGTTTTATCAGTTTCCATCGGAATTCATAATCTAAAGGGTGTTACTGAAAATTGGCATTTTCATTTTTATTCTGTATTATTCCCAGCTTAGTGGAAGTAGGGCTGTGATAGACACCGTTCCTTCCAGGCTTTGTTTGGTCTGTGGTTTGAGCTGCAGTGTACACATCCGTGCTCTGCCATTAGGTATCTGGGAGCACATGTTCATTGGGCATCAGGTAACTGAGATGATTCCTTTTGACGAGGCTGAAATAAGGTTACCATGGCACCAAGAATAACAGGTCAGGTTCAAAATCACAGAATTATAGAATGGTTTGAGTTGGAAGGGATAAATAGATGATCCACTTCCAATGCCCCTGCCATGGTCAGGGACAACTTCTACATGGACCAGGTTGCTCAAAGCCCCATCCAGCCTGGCCATTAACACTTGCAGGGATAGGGAAGCCCCTCTGGGCAACCTGTTCCAGTGCCTCACTACCATCATAGTAAGTTATTTTTTCCTAATATCTAATCTAAACCTGTCGTCTCTTCATTTAAAGCCATTACCCCTTGGATCATCTCAAGCTTTTACTGTCCTTGAAATTATTTCCATGATGACAGAGTAGAAATGTTACTAAGACGTATCTCTCAGAAGATGTCCAAGCCAGTCTCCTCCTTCCATGGTATTTTAGAATCTTGTACATTTCGGGTTTTTTGGTGTGGTTTTTTGTGGTTTCTTTTCCCTATGATTTATCTCATTTACATTTTCTCATACCTGATAGAAAGAAGAAAGAGATGCTTTAAACAAGTCTAACCTTTCTGGAGTCTAAGTTTTTTTCAAGTTAGATATATTCTGTCCAGCCCTTTCTAACACTTGAAACTCAGGCAACCACAACTGAAGGCTCAGTAATTGCAGCAAACTACCTTTACCCAGTTGGTCCAGATGAGTATGGAGAAAGGTCTGTGCCAAAAAAGTGGTATTACTCCTATTGATAAGGAACGTAATACATCTGTAAACTTGTAGTTCACCATCACTTGGGATATTAGGGAAAAGATTTTCAAAGAACTGTGACATTTTCATCCCTGGTAAAACCCACATGGAGAAGGAAGAGGACTCAGGAAACTTGCAGGGTTTCTCCTAGAATGCTCTGGGCTTGGCCTTGCAATCCAGTAAATTCCTGAGAGACTTGCTGAAAAGAAGCCAAAGCCCCTGGGTCTTGCCTCTCTGCTGTGCTGGGCAGCACATCCATTGGGAACCAGTCTGACATAGATTCCTCTTGCTTTTATGATATATGCTCTCATAAAGGGCACAGAGCAGAGAATGGGTGTTCATGCTTTCTTAAGTAGGATTAATCACAAAATTGATAGGTTTTATTTATAGGTGGACTTTCTTATTTACATTTTACTCTGTCCACGGCAGTGGCATGTAGTGACTAAATCAGACACAAATATTCAGGCAGACAGAGTTTGCTCCCATTTCTGGCATGTATTTTGTTTCGGAAGGGAAGAGAGGAGTGGTTCTACAGATTATATTTAAGAGGAACGAATATGCTTGCATACTTACAAACCCAAGATTTTGTCTCATTTTGCCATCTCTGATATTAGATTCAATCCCAGAAATTAAAAATGCATTAAAGAATAACCATTTTAAGTATTGATAAATTGATGCCACAGCTCATTCAGAAATCTAAACAGCCACTTTTTGTACCTTGATATTGCAGTGTTTTCAAGATGTTTTGTGTATTTAAAAAGGAATTATTTTAAAATATTGCTTCACCTTTTTTAAACTTAGCATATGATTTCTATCTAAATATTAAAAGATTCTCAAAGTTTTCCAAAGGACTATCATTGCCAAAAGATACTTCTCCCAACTTTCCCCCCAGTATTGACACAGCTGTGTTAATGAAGCTACTGGAGTTACTATGTAATTAAATACTGCATATACATCTGGGATTTTTTCCAGTTTCTTCATGTGTGCTACATAACATGCTGCTTTGGCTGAATTTAGAAAATAGTAATTAGTAGAAGAGATGGTCCTTTTTCCTTTTTTTTGCTTTCCAAGTGGATATGACATTTTTGGAAACTTAACTTTTTTTTTCACCTCTAATTGTGTTAAACATAACAAAAACAATGGAGCAGTTACTGTCACTGCTTCCAGTAAGAAATAAAGATACCTGTATACTATGGCATCTCTTTCCTGCTGTCATATATAAAGAGAGATGCCATGTTCAGGATGTCAGGATGATGTAAAGGCAAAAGGTAAAAATATTATTTCCTCTATAATTACCACTAGATAAATATGGACATTAGAAAAGGTGTATATATATATATATATATATATATATATATATATATAACCTGTCATGACAGTAAATCACAGAGCCTGAACAGTGTGTGATTCACTTTTCACACTATGCCAGATTGACTTCTGAACAAGTAATTTATTTTGTTTCAGAACAGACTCAGCAATGCACTTATAGGCCACTTTATACGTGCAAAGATCTCCTAGGTCAGCTGAAAGCTTAAAATACTTACTCTACAATGCTAAATCCAAAATAAACTGTTCCCAGCTAAGTGGTTACAGCTCAAATGTGGACCTCTGGTTTAGATTCTGGTACTGCTGTCTGGTTAATCAGTGTGCTTCTGCTGGTAAAGTTTCAGTTAAAGAACTTTTATCTCTGGGATGAAGAAGAGGAAAAGTCATCAAGACTGCCACATCTTTGCCTAAAATAAATACAGATGTGTCAACCACAAAGTATGTTTTGTACATGTAGAGGAACATGTCATTCCCTTAGCCCTGTCCACAGCAGTAAGCCATTCTATGTCACTTTCAGTTGAGGGAAATGCCGTGATGTTAAGGAATGTTGAAAGTACTCACTTTAATTCTTCTGATCTCTCTAAAAACAAAGCAGTTAGAGGGAGCTTGAAAGTAAAGAATTCTGCCACAAGATATTCTTTAGTTTATGAAAATATGTTTTGCTGAATTACTGTTACTATGGAGATAGGGGTGGCCTGAAGAAAAATCTCCTCTTGAATTTTAAAAATTGACATTTTACTACTTTAGCAGCTCCTGGGTGCCTTAGGATATATAGTACTGTACAGTGTCTTCCTACAAAGGGCCTTTTGTGCTGTGCAGAGTCAAGGGAAGCATGAAAGAGCCTCTGCTTGCTTCTGGGCTCTGTGGCTCTGGAAGATGGAGATTAGGTGTACATAACTTAAGGCAATTAGAGATGGAAAGTCTGCCAGACTGCTTTCTGGAGGTTTTCAGATTTGGGGTGGAGGGTGATTTTGACTTTAGATAACTCAAGTATTGATGATTCAATCTCTGGACAGCACATTCCATAAAACTCATTGGTAGCAATTCTTCCTCGACCATTCAACCTAGTATTTGCCCCATCAGTTTCAGAATGTACACAAGTTGAAGCTCTTTTACTGTTAAACAAAAAATAAAAATCTTCTTAATTCTTCATGTGTGTATCCTTCAACTAATAGGAAGCACTTCTCTCATATTGAAGTCCATCTATCAATATGTTAAATCTTTCAAACCACTCCAGATACAACTTTTAGTATCTTTCTTTTTATAGAGGAGAGTCCACTCTCATGCAATCACAAAAAGCCTGCAGGGATACAGATGTTAAAATTCGAGTTCCCAGTGAAAAGGTATGTTCCCAAACAAGGATGGGGAGCTACAGCTAAAAACACTGCACAGCCGTGGCTTAAGACTGATAGAATTGCAGTGTTATATGCCAAACTTTAATATAACTAGTTCCCTCTTCTTACTTCATGAATGTTGCTCATTGCTGGATCAGAACTGAAAGAGCATCAAGCATATGAGTTCTGTATATGAGATTTTGAGTAAAAAAAAAAAGGTTTCAATACAGTGTTTATATTAGTGCTCATGTCATCCTCTATTGTCTCTCAGTCTCTGTATCTTCCTTTCAGAAAGAATTACCCAATCTTCCCAGAGCGTTCTGATGTGTACTGCCTGATGACCAGTTCTTGCATTCAAAGACACCTGCATATGAGTGATACAGAAGTAAGTCTGTCAGCTTTCTCTTCCTGGGGGTAGCAGCTCTCATGGCAGATATACCACATTCCTGTGTCTGGCAGCTTCTGAGCTATCACTGATACCTCTAAGCTTTTATATTTGATTGGCAGTGGTATGCCCATGTCTTGAGGTCTTCTCATGCAGTTGCAGAAGCAACACCTGATTATGTGCAATTACTGCTGAGTCTGAGACCCTGAGGCACTGTGGCTGAACTGCCTTACTTCTATAAAGTGTGTAGGAACATTTGATTTTAAATCTGTTTTCATTTGACACTACTTTTCTTCCTTTCCCATGTTCAAAATGATTTCAAATGTAAAACTAATACTAAACTAAACTAAAAAAAAACTGAACTAAAACTGTATGAATTATAGCCTGCACAGAAAAGTATGTTCCTTACATGCTTCCCAGTACATAGGGATACCTTACCCCAGCCCCAAGGCCTGTCTGCAAGGTCCAGGCAAGTTCCAGCTTCTGCATCTACACAGAGCGAGACCCCTTGACCCAGGTGCATCACAAGTTTGCTGTACATATTTTTTATGAGGAGTACTCCCATTCTTTTGTCTCCTTTAGGAGAGGAAGATCCCATGTCTGAACTTGCTTAAAGTTCACTTTGCTTACCCAGAGGAGTGTGCTCAGAGCCATGACTAAGACAGGCAGTTCTGCGGGGGGAGGAATTTGAATGACTACTTTTTCTTGACAGTGCATGTGTTAGCCTTCTCTCAATGCAGTACAAAGGAGTGGAAACTGAGTATAAATAGGCTCAAGGGTTTTGTCAGGAAAAGCCTTGAAATCTTTACTGCTATAGCAGATGGTATTTGTAGGCATATTGACTGGAGCAATGAATGGGTAGCTAAAATTGAGTTTTAGGTGTACCCTGGGTTTGAGATAACAAGCTCGGAACTGTTGGCCACAAGTTATATGGGGTTCTGCCCCTGTTTCCACTGTCCAGATTCTGTCAAGTTCTACTTTAATGTCTTTGTCAAAGCCCCATTTCATAGTTTAAAACAACCTCTGTTAGTCTGGGCGCCCTCTACAGAAGAGGAAAGCAATGGAATAATAGCCATTCTTCTTGTATCTGATCTTTCAGCCCTGAAATCTACTTCAGAAGAAGCTCTGCTGGAGGCTGGGTGCTGCATCTCATGTGAGCTTCCCACACTGTCATTGTCATCATTTATGTACCATCTTTTCCAAGGCATAGTTACAGCCATGGGGAAGGAAGGGAGATTCATCCTGAGTTGTTTTGCTTTCTCTAGTCCTGTTCCATTTCACCCACTGACCCAGCTCACTGGATATTTTAGCTTCTAAAGAGTATTCTACCTAGAACCTCATCAGGGCATGTCATATTCAAATCTATTGGTTGAAGTTGTGAGGAACTTTCTTAGTTGGAATCTGGCTGTTGTGACTATGACACTGTCATGCCGCTCTGTGATCTGTGCTGTAACTAGCTGTTTCCTATCAGTAGGAAGCATCCTTCTGTGACTCTTACCCTGCAGAAACTAACTAGGGAAATATTACTGACCTCATTATTTAGTAAATGAGTGAGGGGACGAGCTGCAGAGATTGGAAAAGGTTAGTGTGCACTGACACCCAGGAGCTGCATTCAGGAAAATGTAATCCTGACACCTGCAGTAAGACAGGGAAAATAATTTTTCATTTTGCCACCTACATGCAGTAAGAATACAAGAGGTAGTTTGATGAGGAAAGATGATACTGAGTATCCTAATGCATGTATAATCTTGAGTCACGATGTTACAAATCAGACAGAATAAAGTAACAGCTTATCCTGAATGTACATATATTCTGCATACCACTTGAAAATGAAGGAAAACCACTATGACTTTGCACAATTAATGTTTTTTATAATCTATCCCTCCATTTGCCACATTCTCCTTATGCCCAGCAGCTACCTGATTGCAGAGTTATCAGTCAGAGAGTTCAAATAAGTAGCACAACTATTCAAGAGACTGTTTTGAAACATAGTCTCCCAAAGAAGGAAGAAGAAGCAATAATCCTTTTAAGGAGGAATATAGGATTTGCATTAAGTGAACAGAGGTAGTTTCCTCACATGCTACAGGCCTCTGAAGATCCACTGCCTCAGCCCACTTACTGACACTTTGCCCACGAAAATCAAGCTTGTACTTCAGCTTTTTAGCTTCCTGTCACAAAGCTTGTGTGCAAAAATGACTTGCAGATAGGACTCCCTGTGAGAGCAAGCAATCTGCACAGCCTCCTTGCTCTGCTGATTTTAAATAGAAGAAGGTGCTTACAACCAAAGTCGGGTACCATTCCTTGGCTCCTAGGAAAGCACTGCTGCACTCAGAACACCAAGAAAATGGCACCTCTTTGAATAAGAATTCCAGGACAGATGCACTGGGTCAAACCAAACATTCATATAACTCATCATCTAACTGTGTCCAAAAATGGAGATGAGAGAACACTGACACATGCAGCATTCAAAAACTGTTTGATTATTGCCCTGAAAAACTTGATCTGACTCTGAAGCTCACCTTGCTTTGAGAAGCAGGCAGAAGTAACCTCCAGAAGGCTCTTTTAACCTAAATTATTTCATTACTCCAATCAATGGAGCCTTTTCTACCACTAAACTGACCACAGCCTCTAACAATTTACAGTAGCTCCTGCTATAGCTTTGGGAAGTTCCACATCCTGTACTTCATTGGAAGAATAAATTCCCATTCTATTACACACTGTTATACAGTCCAATACTAGAGCTTTATTTCAGTTTTGTGTACCAAACACTAAAACTTTATTAGTTAAAACTAAATATTACATTCGGCACCATTACAAGGGTGATGTTGCATAGAAGAAAAATGGCACTTCTTATATGAGGTCTTGCTTTAAACAGTTAAATAGCTTTGTTAGATTTTTTTTTTTTCAATCACACTGCTACAAAGAATGGTTAATAAGGCACAAGGCAAAAAAATTGTCTTTTACTGCTCATTCTGTAATACAAAATTCTGAGTTCGATCTGTGTGAATCAAACCTCTGTTCTTGGCAGCTTTGCCACATCTGCCTTTTTTTGCCTGGGTTTGGCACAGTTGAGTGGAATGAAGCTCAAAAGTAAAAGGTCTTTAACCTTCTCAAATACATATTTACTATCTTTGTAATAGAAATATGGAATCACCACCAAGTGGTGACTGAAATACATAATTTGAAAAGCCTCTGTTGCATTTTCCATTCCACAGCCATCTTTTGACGTATCTTGGAATTAGTACAGTGAATGTCTTTAAAAAAAAAATAAAACTAAATTTCTTATTTCCTGAAATGATGAGAGAATAATAAAATGGTGCAGTTTCTGGAAGCTTATTTCAAGGCATAAGGGCCTGATAAAAAGCTGATGACAGAAAGGTTGTGTCTGGAACCACTGGGAATCAGACAGAACTCACCCTGCAAGAGGCAGGCTTTGGTCAGGTGTACTAGTGGCTTTGCAGAAAGAGCTCCTCAAAGGTACGCAGCATTTAAACAGCTGAATATGCTGTGCTTGTTAAAAGGGGAGAGGAGCAACATGCAAGAGTGTTGAAGGCCAGAACTAACAGTTTTGTTGTCCACAATGTACAGTTTTTCAACTGGTTGTGCAGAGGAAGTGTCCCACTACCTTTGCTTGCCCACTCAGGATCAGTGCTGCTGCTCCCATTAACCCTACCAGGGAGCTGGCCGTGGACTTAATGCTTCTGTAAAACTGGAAATATCACTTGCAGAGCCAATGGGAAGAAATGCAGCAAATACCCTCTTCTTCCACTGCAGAAGATGCTGTAATTGAAAGCTTAAAACAAGCTCTCCTTCAAGACCTTCACCTCTCTCTATGAACAGAAGTGACTCATAAATGAATATTCTTATCTGCTTTAAATTGCTTAGTCAAGGTTCATCCTTTGAACTTCTTACTCAAATTCAGGTAAATTAACTCACAAGGTAAATCAAACTGAACACTTTGTAGACCACATAAAATTGTGCGGAAAACACTTCAGCAGTGAAAACAAAATATTTGCAGGGGGTGAGGGGAAGGGGGGAGTGAAATGATCTTGACACACATGAATATTGATTATCATTTGTTTGTCTGGCTGAAATAAAGACTAAAAAATTAAGGACGGTCATTTTTTGAAGATCTGTTTCTTAACCTGAAAGAAAATCTTGCATTAACAGCTGCTTTTAAGCAATTAAAAGGAATCATATTCTGAAGACTGTGAATTAAAAGAGGGTATGGGTCTGGGGTTTTTTTGTTTGTTTCTTGGTTTTGTTTTTTTTTTAATACATTTAATATATAACTCTGTGTTCTGTTCCCAGTTGCCTATCCTGGGAAAGGAGCTCTTAATTCTTCTGTTGGAAGATTTGAGGAGGGTCATCACATATTCAATACAAATATTGTTTTAACATGGTCTTCCTTTAAATTTCCCAGGTGCAATAAGAGTTTATTGTCTTTCAATAATTTGCTTGCACAGTTTATGAAGCATTTAAAAGAGAAAAAAAGGACCATGTTTGCATGGTTAAGAACTCCAAGGTAACAGCTCAAAGTCATATTCCCCTCTTGATATATGAATATAATCCAAGGTACTTCCATTTCATCAAGAGTCCCTCTATCCCTTTTTCACCAATCAGGTTTACTAGTATTACATAGGTTTTTATTTTAATACTTCTCTTTTTTCAGGAAAACACTGAATTTGTAAATATTTGGAATACCCTAGGCACATTTTTTAATAAATTAATTGTGAAAACTGTTTTTTTGGCCTTAGGCAGTAGTAACACAACTTCATCAATTTTATGTTAATAAAAGCTGTAATTGAACTGATCATAAGCTACAGGCAGAATTTAACTGTGAACTTTTACTATATTTTGTCTTGTAAAAATTGAATGCTGAAATACTAATGACTTCTGGGAAACCTTTGTGCAGCAACTGGCAGTGCTAAAGAGAGAAAAAGCATGTAACAAATTTTGACCTCAGGACTGTCTTTTGAATTGTGTTTTCATTAACTTTGGATACCAGGAGACTCTGGCACTGCTGAGAGAAAGAACCCTGTGTTACTGTTACATCAAATCGTGGTCAAAAAACTGTAGAAAAGCAGACGGTCTTGTCTTTCTCTTGTTCACTTTTGTCTTTGTGAGCATTTTCTTTTTACTCCTTGTTTTTTTCCCTTGAGGTTAGAAGACAGCTTTTCTATTCCTTTGGTAAAATAAGGTTTGAGAGCTGCTCTTTCATCTAAAATATCATTATTTGTGACATTTCAGTAACAAGTAGAATGTTTGTGAGTATTTGTAAATACAGAATCAAGAACTTAGGCATGAAATTTTTTCTCCAAATTGTGACTCAGTCATTTATTATTCACAACATTGTGCCTCAAATGTATGTGTCACCCAGTTGGGATATCGTTCTCATGTGCCATCATTAGGTGACTTTGCAAATTCTGAGTCTTGTTCAAAGCCCAGAAAAATAAATGAAGAAACTTTCTGTTTATTTCCAACCCATAAAGTGTGGAGAGAAAGCTGAAGCTTGCTAAAGAGGTGAAACCCTCACACTTTTAAAATCAGTTCAACTCTTGAACTCTTGTGGATCCAGGATTTCCTTCAGGCCTTAAACACCTGCTTTGAGATGGTTGAATTTCATCACCTATGCCTTGTGAATGTACCCAAGTGCCACATTACTCACCCTTCCATTATCAGGATACCAGTATTTTTGCATCAGAGAATGCAGCTTCATCTTCATCAAAGCCAAAATGTATTAAACACTTGGATATTTTTCCCTGAACAGAGTTCTCAAGTTTTGAGAATGCTTCAGCTATCTTGATTTCAGATGACAAAAATGTTATTTCTTTTGAATTTAAGACTCAATTTGATCTTTTCATAAATAACTTTACAGTCTTAGTTTTAATATTTAATCTTAATTTCCATTTCTAGTCTTATTTTAAATATCATCTATATGACAATGCCTTACTGTTGTCAACAGCAAGCACACTGGTGCTTTCAAATCACTTATTTCATTTACTGTCCCTGGAAATATTAAGGTGTTGCTAACATCAGTGTGGTTGGACAGAAATCCCCTTTTCAGGCCAGTTTGTTTGTGCAAACAAGTTTTCAGTGAGATCCAAAGGGAAGACTCAAATGTCACAGGACAGGAGGCAAAACAAGACTACATCTGCGTGTTTTGAGCCGCTGTTTTTGTAACACCTCGGTGTAATATGATGAACATATGATAAAGTGCCAGTGCCCTGAGACCACCAACAGACCACCACCACAGCCTTTGTTTCTTGGTTTTGTGGCCCACTACCCCTTCTCCCAGACCCCCATCAGTGCACGTCCCAGTGATGCCACAGCAGGGCAGTGTCCAGTCCCCACAGCCCTGCCCTGGCCAGCCACAGGACCCTGCACTGCTGCAGCCCCCACAGCACTGACATAAAACACAAGGCAGGTAAGCAAAGAGAAACTTAAAGAGAGACAGAATGAAAACAAACATCTGACTGCTCCCATTTGAAAGAGAGGAGGGAGCAGGAGAGAAAACATGAAAGCTGCAGTAGCAACCACTCAGGTTGCTAAGAGAAAAATAAATAAGGACACTAGGACACTGCTGAATTCACGCTACCAACATCACTCAGTCTATATAATTATGACTTTGATAAGTAAATAATCCATACTGCAATGTAGATGTTTCTGGACCATAGTGTCCAAAGACATATCACCCATTAACGGCATTGCCAGCAAAGCATGATTTCCAGGCACTTCTTATTAGATTTCCAGTAATTTTAATTAAAAAAACCCAGCTTATTTTAATCTTATTGTAAAACTTGAATACCCAACTGGTGGGAATGTTTACTGCCCAATTTCTTTTAAAGTGATTCCAAAGTCATACCTTCTGCCCATGCATTTTAAATACAATTTATGGCCCAATTTGTCATGTGGAATATGGAGGGAGTAATTGCCTAAAGAGAAAAAAATGGTTATACTGCTTTTTAATTGGTGGGGAGAGGGTGTAAGATTTGCCTCATGATGGTTAAAACCTTAATGAATAACATGGCAGAAATGGCATGAATTAAGGACGTGAAGCTGAGAGAATACACCAATTCAGAAATTATGGAACATATTCCAGGCTTTGTTTTCCAGTAAGGACAAAAACTTATGTTTAATTTAAGATGCTCAGCATTTCTAGCACAATTATATGAAGCTCAGAGTTCATTTGTTCACCAAGTCAGAATAAAAAAGTGACACAACAGAGAACAATGCCTCTAAAACTTTGGCAGAAGAGACTTTAGTTCACTTTAAAACCTAACTGTTGTCTCACTGTTATTTGCTGCAAAATGTCAAAGAATCACCACACAGAAAACATGACATCAAACACCAGAGAGCAAAGTTTTCACATTGCCTTGGCAAGATGCACAGGCAAGAGAATCTGAAATATAAAATGCGTATGTCTGAATTACAGTAAAACTTTGATAGCTTGTATTGCATACAAAATATATGAAAGTGAGGAACATATTTTAAACAGCTATACCTAAAATTGTCTGCATTTTCCCACTTAAAACTTCTCAAAACTTTCAGCTGTCAAGCTGAAAGTCCCATTTGTCCAAAGAGGAGAAAGAAAGGTACCATGAAAACATGAAAGTTCTAACATGTTGATTTTTAAGACTACTCTTAGGAGAAAATCTATTCCCCCCCTTCATTTAAAAAAGCAAACAAATAAAAAAAACAAGGAAACACTGACCCAATTTGTGCACATCCTCAGCAAACTGCGGTAAAAAGTTAAGGTTTGGCAGGAAGATAGAATTTAGGAGATGAGAGATGCTTTATAGATTCATGGGGAAAACTAGTTTCAGTTTAGCAGGGTGATGAGCATTTTAAAAGTGGAGTTTACTAATATTTTTTATAACAACATTTTTGCAACAGTCCATGGATGTAAATAGAACATTTTGCAATGCACAAAGAAATTGAGCCTAGAATTTTGATTCAAGCTACAGCCTGATAGAAGTCACTTTTTATGTAATGCAGGCTTTTAGGACAGAGGTTTTCAATTGCATTATTTCATGTTCTAGTGATTTTACCAGATACTACAGGACTCTATAAGAATTTAACTTCACTGATTGTGCCTTTTGATGCAGTTCAAATTTATAGTAAATTATCATTGTGAAATGCAGAGAACAATTATACATGACCCTTAGAATTTTGGCATGGAAAAGAAGTGTAAACTCTACTGACTTGCCTGTCAGTGAAATATTGCTCCCTAATAAATATTTGGAAGTGCTTTCCTCAGTTCTTTCTTTTTTTATACCATTTATGAAGTATTTTTTAAAAACTGACTTCTTTTCTAGCCCCCAAATCATTCACCTGAAAGTCTCCCCAGTCTGATTCACCACTTTTGAAGATGGTTTGCCTGGTTTGGGGTCCATGACACAGCAGTCATAGTTGAACCAAAATCACAGTTTTCAGTTTTGGAAGAAACACTATCCAGCACATTTTTACACTTGGTGTGACATCTCAGCTTTAATGAGTTCAGTTAAAAAGCACTCATTGATCTGGAGGGAATATGGGATTCACCTCTTGTACAACTATCAGCTGAGTTAAGGAAATGGTGACTGAACTTCTTTATCCAATGTGCATCTCTCTGCCTTCAGTTCACCCAGAAAAAAGGCACTGACCAGAGTAGTTTTACCATTGCAATACTCACTTCATTACAGCACCTCTTATATTTTTTACAAGATAGCAATTATTTCAAGAGATTAATTTTTAAAAACAAAGACTACACAGTGAGGAGGGTTTTATTATAAACTCCCTTATATGTTGCTAAGTGTTTTCTTCATTTTTGCCCTGGCATTTGGCCACCCCGATTCCCCTGCCTCAAGTTATCGTCTCATCTATTTTCTGATCACAGGCATACCTGGGCCCCAGGATTGCAAATGTTGATGCAAGAAGTTAGTTCCTGTGATTTTAGTGGAATTTCTTGCACTGTGCAAGTACTCATATGTATATTTTTTTTTTTCAGAGAACTGAGGTGTTTATCTCTGAAGTTTTCAAGACAAACTTAGATAATTAAACTTATTCACTTCTTGGTCCTTAGAAGTTAATACCCAAATCTTTCTGCAATAATCTTTATAAACCTTTCCAATTTTGGGGGATATTTGATTGCCTAAAAATTATTTTATTCAGGTTGTTTAGGTTTACTTTTTTTTTTGAAAGCTACCAAAATATGGTGAAAGTCATGCAGTAAGTGACCAGTATGTTTGTGACTGAGCTGCATGTCACATGGAGGAAAGGCATGAGAAGGGCAAAGCAATAGTGAATTCAAGAAATCCCACAAGGAGAGGCAGAAAGAAAGTGATTGATACAAGCTGTTGCTTCTTGAATTCTGAAATGGTCCATCTGTGTAGCCCGAAGCATTGGAATGAGGTAAAGGGATATTTGGAAAGTTCACATAACTTATTTAAAACTAAAAATAGCAGGTAATGGTAGGAATTAACCATTTCTTTGCACACACACCAAGCAAGTGACTTCTTTATGGAAGTAAATGTGCAGCTTTGAAGGGATAATAAGAAATTGATGCTAATCTCCGATTCAGTAATGTCAGAGTTCAGATATGCATAGAGTTACTAACCAACTGATTTTCTGAAATGTAGCAGTGGATGAATTTCAGAGGTATTTATTTTCAAACTGAGTTGTCAGTTCACTGCCAATTCATAAAACCAACTCTGTTGTGATATCAACTCATCACAAAATAAGCTGACAGACTGTACCATATTTTTATAGTGAATCATTTAAACCATAAATCATTCATAGCTTTACACAGGTGCTGAAAATAGTGAAAACCTGCTGTCGTGCTAGACAAGCCTGGTACATGCTTTCCACAAGTGATGGGTTCTTTGCAGAACAGATCAGTTTTTAATCCTATTAGGAAGAAAGAAAGATCAAGGAAGGAAAACAAAAAAAAAGGGCTCTGCCCTTCATCCCTTCCTTTTCCCCTTTTCTCCCCTCCATTTTTAATGATATTATCTTGCCCATTCAAAATGGAAAGCGGAGAAAAAATATTTTGTTTCTATGTTGCATGTGTTCCTGCTTTTGTTCCATTGACAGACATATAATCCATGTTGTTCCAAATGGAGCAAGTCTTGATACAATGAATATGTTATGTTTCCCATTCTGAATCACCCCCAGAATGTCATTCTGTTGACGTTATGTATTTGTAGATGATTTGTTGTATCCACCAAAATAATCCAAGGAATCTGGGCTTTAGTACAAAAGGCAGCAGCAAATCATAGGCTAGCCTTGTAGCTTCAGCAAAACATGCAGCAAGCCTGTCATGGGGCAGTCTGCAGATTGCTTTATTCCCTGCCTTAAAGAAGAGTAGAGAAATGGATCGCAAATGAAAATTAAAATACCCACCTGAACTGATCTGATAAAGTTGAGGGATGGGCCTGGTTAGCATGCACTGCATTAGGTGGCTGATGATGTTCTGGGAATCAGTGACTCCATGTCAACATATCTGTAAAATGAGTTAATGAGCCAAGGGACAGGATGTAGCCATTTCACACATGATTAGGCAGGCTCTCCTTGTAAAGGAGTGCTCAGCCTATCCCTGGGGATGTGTTCTGCCTGCCAGTTTCCCTGCCAGTCTCTGACTGGCTCAGGCAGACGTGTAGGTCAGAAGAGGAAATGCTTTAGGCCCCTTTTATACCATCGGGGAGTAGGACTTTGTGATAAGACTGGCAGCATTCACCCTTAGGCACTTAGCTCTCTAGTGCTTTGGCATGTGGCAAGATACTCCTACAGTACCTGTGCCTTGCAGAAGGGTTTTTTGCTACAGCAGCTCCCTCAGTAAAGCTGTGACAGAGAGGGACAATAGCAAAGGTGACAAGTCAGACCACTCCTCTCAGAAATGACCCAACTTGGGATTCACAGCCCCAGATCTCTGTTGCAGCCAGGTGCCTATGCCAAGACACTATATTAAGCTGTGGGATTCCCCTTTCTCCTTCTTGTCCAGCTTGTCAGAGCACTAACTCATGGGGCTCTTGCAGGACACACAGGTTCATTTCCAGCGGTCTCATCACAGTGTGTGGGGAGCCTTAAGACTGCTTCAAGGTATAAGGAGTAAGTAGAGCATGCTTCCAGCCCCTCGTTAAAGTTGTTCCAGTTTACTTGATATAGTTAATTATTCCTTCAGACAGCAGAAAGGAAGTGGAAGGAAAGAGAGGGAGAGACCGCCTTTCTTTGCATAGAAGCTGAGTAATTTGACCAATATTAGCAATATTGACCAGAATGAAGGGGAGACCTGAGGCTCAGACATGGTTAATTGATATTTTTCACCTCAAATGAATATGAGAAGGGGTGGAACTGAACCTTTAATGTTTGAGAGAATGGTGTTCTGTGACTGGTAGTGATAGGGAAACTATAACTCACCACCAAATGTTTTGTGTTGACTCTCACCGTAAGATACCTTCCAAGAATGTGTCCTGCCTTGGACTTTAACAGACAAAGGCAGGTAAATAAACTGCTAAACTGATGATCCAAGCAGAGTAGTCATATGGAGGAGCTATGGAGCCACTCTGAACTAGTAAGGATAAGGAGCTTCCAAGAATTCCCAGAACTAGGCGAACTTTGAGGAAAAAAAGCCCAAGAGGTGCCTGAGGTGTTTCGAAGTTAGAGAGCAGCTGAGTTTCTGAGATCTGAATGTTGGACTTGAAAGCCTAAAGCCTTCAATGATCTCAAATGTTAATTAGCACACCTGTGTATCTGAATGGAAATGGCCTCTTTATTCCCTAGGCTCTTTCCAGATCTAATTCAGAATAATCATGGACTTGGAAGAGTGGTCTTTTTTCCTGCTGAAAGTAATATGTCCACTCTGCTCAAATCCAGTTTCTCCCAATGGAAATTGTGTATCAAGGACTCTCCTCTGATAGAGACTCTGCTTTGACCCTCCAAAATACCATACTGATTGTTTGTATGCTGGAGACTGGTTTGGTTTTTGGCTCTACTGTGGTTTGTTCAGACTGCCCACTTACAAGTGGGCTACTGGAATTTGGCAGAGTAATTTAGCTAAGGTATTTTTACACATAGATTGACTTCATATCTTCAGTTAATTTGGATCATTTTCTTTGCATTTAAAGCCAATTTAAGTTAAAACTCTTTAAAGCTCTGAGCAGACACATTTTAATTTAAAATATGTATTACTGAATTCAGATTAACTTTCTCTTAGAGTTCTTGTGTACAAGACCATAGGAAAACTTTATTATTGGGAGGTAATTGGGTCCATCTCTCTCTATACTGGTTGGAGAAGGAAGAGATCAGAAGAGGACCGTCATTTCAAAAGGGAAATGTTTTACTTTTTTCACAGGTAATTTTCCCCCTTTTTTCTTCGTGGTAGAGGGTCATCCAGCAAAGGTAATTCTTGTCTAGTTCTAAAAATAAATGCATGCATAAATTATAGAATATGATTCTATATGAACCTAGGGTTCCTCATGCATCAGGTAACTGATAGACAAATGTTATTCAGTTTGCAGTGAGGAGCACTTCACTGAAAGGAGAAGGATGAACAAAATCTGCTATAGTCTGATATCTTCAAGTGATTTAAATAACAGATGAAAAGTTATATATACTATATATAATGACTCATTAAGCTATTGTGTCAGATTGTTTTTAGGAATTCTAATTATTTTTCCAAATCACTATTTTATCACAAATTTTTATATTAACCAATTTAGGAAAAGAATGTTGTTTCAATGTGCCTGTAGGGATTCACTATTTTGATGGACAATCAAAATTTCAGATGCATTACTGCAGACTGAAAGTCCTCCGATCTGATCATGACTGCACTGATCTGCACAGAGTTTTTTCACCTGATAAGACATCGTCCCTACTGTCAATAGCCTTTGACCAAAGCAGAGGAAGAATGAGGACTTTTCACTACAACAGAAGAGAAATTAGGTGATTTACTTAATGTCACAAACACAGCTAATGGCAGGGAAAGGAACTAAATCCAAAGCTAAATCTCCTAAGTCAATGGCAGGGATCATGGCCAACAACCTGATTTTGGAAACGGTTTGTATTTGGAAATGGCTTATACACTAATCATTATCACTGTAAAGAACA
This sequence comes from Rhagologus leucostigma, assembly GCA_013397725.1. NCBI lineage: Eukaryota > Metazoa > Chordata > Aves > Passeriformes > Rhagologus > Rhagologus leucostigma. The sequence goes on along the minus strand of VZTD01001040.1, from coordinate 3,234,832 downwards.
GTTAAAAAGGTTTCTGTGTATAATTAGTGTTACACTTGCCAAGAACATCTTCTATTATCACTGATAACATTTTGAAGGTCCTCGTTTAAATTCCAGCCATATGTTTTAACTTGGTAATGAATTCCACAGTGAAGAAATATTGATTTGGGATCGCTTTAATTTGAGTTGTTGCCCTCTTTAACTTGTGTAATATGAGCTTTCTCATTCAGATATGTTTAGATATTTGCTTGGCTTTTTAATGCCTCCTTATGCTACATAATCTGAATCCTGATATAGTACTAAACATCATTCTTGAAAGTCTCTGGAATTGTTCCCTAGTAGCAATTTGAAGATTTCTTCAGCAGTAAAAAGTGAGCAATTTTCCCCAAAGATAAGCACATCTTGTGTTAAAACCATGTCTTTTTATATTATACCTGGCCTTCTCCTAGCAGTGTAAGCAGTCTAAGTGATCTAATTATCTAGCAGATTTGACTTGATGTCAGTGTGAACCAATCAAAGAGAATTAGGAGGGACAGAATGGGAAGGCATGAGGGAGATTTGCCCTTTGCAGGAAAGAGATGCAGAAATGCCTGGAGCTCTGCTTAAGAATGGGCAGTGAGCCTGGTGATAGATGGTGGGCTGGAATTAGAAGACAACATGAGTGACATTGTTGTGGGCTTCTCCTAAAGACATCCTGATCAGGAAGAAATAGATGAAGCCTTTTACAGACAACTGAAAGCTTCATGTTCTCGGGCCTTCATCTACTTGGGGGACTGTAGCCACCTTGTTAACTGCTGCTCGGCTTCTGAGTGCATCGGTAACAGCATCTCAACAGAGGCGATCAAGAGGTCGGTGATATTAGGTCCCTGCTGGACCTAATGGCTATAAACAAGGAAAAATAATTTGCTGATATGAAGGCTTGGGGGCCACTCTGGCTGACCATGTGATGGTGGAAATCAGGATCCTGAGGGAGGGGTACAAGGCAAATAGCAAAACAACACTGGCAGAATAAGCAGACGTAGTACATTCAGGGACCTGCTTGGAAGACTCCCGTGGGAGACAGTCCTGGAAGAGAAGTGGTGCAGGTGAGATGATTGTTTATCAAGGATCACCTCCTTTAAGCTCAAGGATGGTCCATCCTTATGAGCAAAAATCAAAGGCCTGAATGGATGAGGAAGGAGCTCCTGGCTAAACTGACAGACAAAAGACGTTCTGCAGGATCAGGTCATTTAATATATTTGGAATATTTGGACACTGTCTGAGTGTGCAGGGATGGGTTTTGGAAAGCTTTAGTATGTACTGGTAAGATCTGCCATCAGGAATTCCAGGTCCCTGAAACCAGTGGAAAAGTTTGGATCAAGGAAGACATACCTTTGGTGGAGGAGGATCAAATTAGAGAGCACTTAAATTGGGCAGACCATAGAAGCTGGGGTGATACATACAGAGTTGGTGGATGTCAGGGCAAGGCCACTCATGAGTATCTTTGAAAGATCCTAGCAGTCCGGAGACGTTTCCTAGGAACTGAAAGAAAGCAAATATCACTACTATCTTCAAAAAGAGAAAGAAGGAGGAACTGGGGAATTGCAGGCCAGCCAGCCTTGCCCAGGTCTACTACAGGTGAAAGAAAAAATTGTTCAGAAAAACATTTCCACACATTGAAGACAAGAGTGGTTGGGAGTGATTAGAATGGATTTACAAAGGGTAAATCATGCCTGACCAACCTGACAGTCTGCTATGATGAGATGACTGAAGAAGAGGGGATGGATGAGTCTAGTAGGAGTCACCTTTGCATCTTCAGCTGTGCTATTTCAGTACCAAAGAGCTGCATTTACATTGCTGTAGGTATGGTCAGTGTAGGGTCAGCATTATTTTGGGTAACCCCAACCAAGGGCAGTGGGAAAACTCTTTGATGTCTGCCTTTGAAATACCATTATCTCAGATCCAAGAGATGCCTTATCCCTTGGATTTATCCTGCAGATAGCTAGTTCACTTGTATTATACCAGACTAGGAAGAGCGTAGAAGAAAACTGAGAAAGTGTAAACAAAGAAATCAGGTACTAATGGTGGGTTTAAGAAACACTGTATATCTTATTTATATGATACGCTATGAAGCAGGGGGATCTTTCAGAAACGCAAGAAGCTTGGGTGAGTCAAAACAGCAAGCACACACTTCTCTCTGCCTGAGGCTTAATTGGAGGACCAGTTAGCAATGAAGGAATCCACTGAGAAAGGAAAGAGAAAAAATGTGCTTTATTGAAAAGGCCACCTGGAAAAATTCTTGACCTCTTGGAAGTTTCTCACTTAATTTCAAATCAAATTGAGCATGCAGAGGAGAAGAAGTGTGTGCTGACATTTATTATCTTGAATAGACTTCCACAGTTCCTATCCTGGCTCCATTAGACTGAAGGGTTTTTGGAATTCACAAAAACACGGTTTATCTGATGGCTTCAAGTATCACTAGTCTCTGAGCAATTAATTACAAACCCAGAAAGCTGGAGGGAACATTTAACATGAGACGGAATTTCTAGTTGTGGAAAGAAGGAATATCTTCCTTAGACCAACAGTAGTCTATGTCGGAGGGAGTCTGTAGAGTCTGTGCCCTTGAAGTTTTTCTAAAAACAAAAGAAAACAAGAGCACTTCTGTGTGAACAGACCAAAGCAAGCTGCAAAATTTGTACACTGTACAAAGGATGTCTCTAACGCAGTCAATATGATGAATTCCTCCATTTATAATGGAAAAAACAATCATTTGATTTAGTTCATGAAAGCACATTATGCCTGAGTTCATGCCCTTGAAGATTCTTATTCTGAGAAATGAAGAATTTCATTGTAATCTAGTTATCCCCTACTTTCACACTGTTGGGATGTCTTGTGGAGGTCAATCAAAGACTGTTTCTTGGCTGTAGTTTGATTATGTAATTTGATCTTCATCTCCTACCGGACCAGTTTTTAAAAGATCTTTGATTTAAAAGATCCATATTGCTCACTTATTTTTCATGTTTTGATGGCAGTGCTTTCCTACGTTCTATTACATTTTTACTTCCACTGCTTTACACTTGGTTTCAGGCTTTTTCTTTTCCTTGCCTCCTGTAAAGCATCATTTCAGGGAGGGATATTTGTTCCTTCAGTACCTTTAGCAGAGTTAATAGATCACAGTTACATATCTGTGTCTTGACAACTGTGTCACCACAGTGGTACATAGAAATTTGGTCTTTAGGATGTGGTCGTATGATCTGTCCCTCTGGGTATGCACCAAGACTGAAAACCCTGGATCTCATCAAAGGTTCAACTGGTTGTCTGCTGATTTACCAAGAGAAAATAGAATATGAAAATGGGAAAGAAAATACAGCATTACAAGACAAACTTCCCTTAGGACACTGTCTGCTAACTGCCCCTTCAACTCTAGTGGTCAAAATGGAAATTTGTGAAAGCTAGTGTTGGGGTGCACTATGTGCTGGAAGAGAGATAGGCCCTGAGGGCTGGAGAGAGAGCCTCTTTCTTGGACCTGGGGGTGATCCTGGGAGTGCATCCAGGTCACCGAGGATGGGCTGAGAGAGGATTGTGGGTTTCTGGACAGTATTGGACCTATGAGATGTGATAATTGTAGTTTGTGACCTTATAGGGTATTGTTTACTTGGTACCATAATAGGGAATGTCTGTGCACTATCCCAGGTGATTGGGGGACACTGAGGTGAACATCTTCCCTGTTTATATGATGCGATATCCTGTTGGGTGCTGGTATTTAGGGAATATTTTTCTGTGCAATAAACGCTTTGCACTTCTCCATCCTGTGCGCGGAGTCGTGCCCTTGCGTGAATACTGCAGCTAGTTATCTTGTTGCCAATGTATTGAAATAAAACAATGTGAAAAAAACCCACAACGGTGTAAATGTTTAGATGTCACTTTGTCAGTTTTGAAGTTTCCATGCTGTGCTAGAAAGAAACATAAAATAAGCATTTCCATCTAAACTTTAATTCAAAAATGAATTTGATTTTTTTCATGAAAACACTATAGTTAGATGGTCTATCAGAGTTTTTATTTCTATTCCTGAAGCACTTTTTTTAAATATCCAGTTTCACAAACATTTTACATTTTTCCAGCCTAAATAAAACAATGTAATATGGGTCTACAGTCATTTTATTCTGATCAGTCTCAACCATTTTTTCCGTGTCATTACTAAGTGGCTTTGGAACACATGCAAAAAGACAGAAATGGGGCAACGGTTTTCACTTTTAATATATCTTGTTCTTTATTTTATGCTTTCATTGGAACACCCAGTTTTAAATGCCCAAAGGCAATCACACTACAGTTTCATTAGTTATTTGAGGTAGAATGAGACACTAAACAGATTAAACTTTTAAATTCATTTTTTGTCCTTTCCCCAATTTCTGCTGGATTACCTGCTGCCCATTTTCTGAATAATGATAACTGTGTAGCAGTTCCCTCACACTGCATAGTCCAAAATGTTGCTTGTAGTTGAGGCTGTTGGTGTTACAGGACTTCCTTTGGGATGCTCTGTATCCAGGAAGGCATGGAGCATGCGCTGATGGCGATAGAACAACCCTGTTGCTAAGACAGCCTGTGCCTCAGCATTTCAGTGTGCTTACAGAACACCTCACAGTGAATCTGCCCCGTCTTACTGGCCTAGACCTGCTCTGCACAGAATTGTCTGTGTTTGAAGAGCACCTTGATATGCTACAAGTCCAATAAAAGTAATAGTTTATGATTAACCCTTTTTTCACTTTCTTGGAGGCTTGGAAGAATAAAAAAATACATCAGCACAGAGATGACTGTTCTATACCTGCATATAGCTTCTGCCCTGACAATTAGCAAGCATGCCTCAGTAAGCATCGTATCCGGGAACTCGTTTACAAAACTCATGAAGTGAAAAATCCAGACATGGAGCCTAAAAAGCAGTAGATGTGCCTTGTTTTGCCACCAGATGAGGAAGAACGGCAGTCAAGTGCTGGCTCCAAGGTGCCCCAGCCTCACGGTCCCTTGCAGCGGCAGAAGACAAAGAAGACACAATTTCACAGATCCCAAAGCTACTCTTCATTAAGGTCAAAGGAGTTTATCTTTCTGTCTCCAGACAAATCTGCTGCAAGTAATTTTATTTACTCCTACTTCACAGAGCTGGTGAGAACTGAGACTGTGTCAATTAGTCTATTGAACTGGATTCTGCAGCACTTTATTGTGACTTTGCTGAAATGACCCTTCTCAGCAACGGCTGCAGAACTGAGCCCTCTTATTGATGGAAAAACTTATTTTTCATGAGCATTTAAAAATGTGCTTAAAAGTTGTCTGGGAATGATTTATAGCACTGACTGGACCAAGTACATTTCAATACTAATGCATAAATCTTGTAACAAATAAGCTATCTACAGAGTTAGAGGCAGAAAGGGGTGTCTTCCTTCTCTAAAATGAAAAAATGTTTGGAACAATGCCCATAGTTAAATCTTGCCCACACTTTGATCTCATGTGAAGAAATTTTATTTTTATTTTCCTTGACTTTGAAAAATGCTCATATATGCTTTAAAAAGACTAATGATAAAACTTGCTTACAGGATTCTGGGAATGAACATGTACTCTGAATTACAGCAGTGGTGAAGAGTCATTTTATTATAATAACATGAAACAAAGCATATTACGATAAAGAAAACAATGTTATACTTGCAGTCACTGACTGAATCTGTTCTACTGTAAAGCTTCTGCTTATTGCTGCAGTTTCTTTTTTTTCTCTGCCTGCTTTATTTGTCACTGCCATTTTAGAAAGAAAAAGTCCTGCATGTCCTAAGTGACTGCTGGTACTTTTAATATATTTACATGTAATTTATTTATTATTAAACCTAAAATATGTATAGAGAAATTTTAAATGTATTCAAATATCACACTCTTAGGATGACACACATCTTTTGTTGATAGGTACAAAAAATACCCATACTTAAATATAACTTTTCTGACTCCTCTTCTGTAATTTGGTACTGACCAAGATATATTATAATGCATATTTGTATGCTGAAAATTGACCCTTAATGTGCTCCAGAGTGTGACTTTCAAGCCAGTCAGTTATGCAAATCTAGTTATCTTCACGACTGGAGTTATACATCTGAAATTATTTGTTATCTTTCATAACTGTAGCCCATGTTTCTACCTTTTTATCCAGATTGTGTTTTTATCAAGCAATTCGTCTGGTGAATAAAATAAATAAATAGCCAAATAATTTTTAAAAGTCTATCCATTTATACTATGCAACATTTGTGAAGTAATCATCATATAGTTAATTCTAAAGATTAAATGGTTGGGAATGAATTTATCTGCAAACTTGAATTATAATCCTACATATTAGCACTGTGTTAATAGGCACAGTAGGCAAGGAACAAAAGTGGGGAAATAATTGTCTGTCAACATGATTTATTTTTCTGCTTCCATCAAGAAATGTATAGCACTGTCTCATTAAGTGACTAAACAGGGGACCATGAACTTCTTTATATATGCGTCATTATCACCTGGGCTCATGTGATTCCTGTTTCAGTCATCTGATCTCAACATGCAATGTGCAGTGCAGAGAATTTCACAAGGGCAGAAAACTTACTTCTGTAAATACTAGAAACAGGGCCTGATTCTGCTTTACCTCTAGATCCAGCCACACAGCATGAAGTATAATTCTAGAGTGCATAAAGTAAGTATGAAGCACTTGCAAGTGGGCATTATCATAACTTCCATAGAGATTGAGATCAATTAATTCCTTAATATACATATTTGTTAGCATGTGTTGTGGGCAGGTTTGGAGAATTACTGTTTTCTTAAATCACTTGCATTTTTAGATATGGTATTTTTTTGTCCCCTTTTCTTTTCTTACTGCTGCAACAACAGGAAACATCTGAGAATGCTGACTTGGGATCTAGTTCAAACTGGGGAGCCTAGCTTTAAGCTCTCAGAGAATATATTAATTGAGTTTTTACATCTTATCGATGCCTCTTTCTTTTCCAAAGCCTGTTTCTTCATACTAAACATTTTCATTTCTTTAATTCTTCATTCCTTTATAAATCTCTTCCAAGAGATCTACAGGTGAATCCCAAATATATATATAGATATATAGATAGATATAGATATAGATGTAGATATATGTTTAGCAATAATGTTAAGCAATATAAAAGTCATAAATGTTATTTACATAAACATGTATTTATTACACTCAGAATCACAGAATATTCCAAGCTGAAAGAGACCCATGAGGATCACTGAGTCCTGATTCTAAGTGAATAGCCCATACAGGGATTAAACACACAACTTTGGTGTTATCACCACCATGCTCATATAGTCTTCTTATAGTATCATACTTAAACATATGTATTTAGGTATATTTATAAATCTGAAGCATATATCTTATTGTTAAGATAAAAAACAAATAGAAACTCTGTATGTGTAAGATTTTTATACATATATCTTTGCTATTGGATTCTTCTTCAAAAGATTGATATTTGCGCAGATTCTACTAACTCTTATTGCTGATTATTGAATTCATATAATTAGTAAAGAGGTATGAGTCTTTTGTAAACACCATTCTGACAGCATCCCTGGACTCTCTCCTTCTTCTTTTGACCTACACTCTGCAGCCCGCCCTCATGCACTGCATCAGGGTCAATCTTGGACAATTCTGGTTGCTGAGTCTTCAAAAACACTGATCTTCAGAAATGCAGCACAAACCTGTTTTTTAACTAATCCAATGTCTTTCCTGTTTGACCATGTGTTTTATAAATCAATAGGCAGCAGCAGCTGCATCTCCATTTTCCCAATGTGATGATGAGATCTACATGTTCATGTAGACAAGTAGAGGAGAAATGAACCCAAGTCTGCCACTGTGTTGATGATCTGGCAAATTTTATACAGTCTATCCATTTTTGTTAGTACTGCTTTATTTTGATGATGAACTCACCATGCAATAGTCATCTTCTCCACATGATTTATTTTTTTTTCTGAGAACAGTTGTAGAATCCAATTATAGAGAAATTATTTAATACATTTTCTCCTCAATATCTTATCTTGGAGGTGGTCATCCTTTTTTTTTCTCCTTTCTTTTTTTTTCCTTTGGCCTCTGGAGACTCCAAGAATGTGCATTTAGATCTTTGAGTATTTGACTTGGGATGGCAGAAACTTTCACCAAGGCTATGGAGTGATGATACTTTTGCAACCTAGCTCTGTCTTTCTCACTTCTGGAAGACGGATAGAATGCAGTTGCATTGGTCTTTTGAATCATAGGATCACAGAATGGGTGAGAAGTAACCTTTAAAGATCATCTAGTCCACCACCCCCTGCAAATGGGCAGAGACATCTGTTACTCTCTTAACATTTGCACCCTCCCTTTTGAGAACACAGGAGGTCATGCATTTAAATACAAGATATGCATTTTTTTCTGAGGTACTATTGTGATCCATGTATCTTTCCAATCATTCTCAGTGTTTAATACTCAGGCACCCTCAGCAGATACCCATTTAGTGCCAGAAGCCCAAGCTTCACCCACTTTTAGTTTGCCTTTCAGTTGCTGAAGGTTTTTTTTTTTTTGCAGATCTGATATCACTGTTCCAGGTACCACCTTGGCTTGAGCACCTGTGTCCAACTTAAAATTAAAAAATGTCCCATTTGTTTTCAGGCTGACAGTTCATTCATCTTCTGCTGCTACCTTGGCCATTACTGCAATGAGGAACTGCTCTGAGCTAATGGCTCTGTAGTCATCCTCTTTGTCCTTGGTATCTATTCATATTCTGCTGGTACTTGCAACCCCTGGCAACATGATAAAATCCACTACACTTCTATCTTCTTCCAAAAACTATCAATTACAGTGATGGGTGTTGTGTGCTACAGGATGTACATGTTCATGTGCTGCCTTTTGAGGCTGCCAGCTTCCTGTTACCTGTTCTTTCGCTGAAATATTTTAACTTCTGTGCAAGATCATCATCTGTTCTCCATAAGAATTACTCTGGGTAGTGATTTGCCTTTTTTCAGTATCTGTGAGTTCTTTCGTTAGAAATGAAATGTTCTTAGTTTCCACAAATGCTTTTTGAGGTTTGACCAAGGTCATAGCCATGATCTGATCTTTTATTTCAGGGACCTCTAGTAGTGTAAGAAAAACTGGTTTTCCACCTTGGATCCATCAAAACCAGCAGTCCAGGTTTGGATTTATAAAATTATTAATAGGATCTTATATATGAATGAAGGATTCTAATGTTATGCTTTGATATAAATACTCTTTCAAATTCAAAAAGTAATGCATACTGAATATAGCATATAATCAAAATTTAATTGGGATAAATATATTCAGGATTAATTAATATGACAGTTTTGTTTTAATGCATACTTATGTTATAAATGGGATGGTTGTTTAATTTTCACATTGTTATTATCTTTTGCTTTTCACAGTAATAGGCTCAATTTAGCATAAACAGGCATTTTCTTTTCCCAAATTTTGAAATAAAAAGTGAGGGCTTTCTCCTGCCTGCTCAAGTTTACATATTGCAGAAATGACGGGAAAGATACGGCTATAAGGACATTAGATAGGACATTACAGAAACTTAGCTTTGTAATTATCTAGTCAATGCCAGTTACTGGTTTTGTTTATTTTGATTATGATATGGACAACTGAATATCTTCCCCGTAAGCTCTAATCTAGCTGAGTGCTAAGTCACTGGATAAGCCTTTAAATGTAGCATATGTGTACAAGAAGACACTTTGGGGCTCCTATACATACAGGAATGTCTCCATGTAGGCTCCAAGTCTTGGCTGGCCTCATATCCTATTTGTACGTACCCAGATCTATACAGCAGTTTGTTAAATTAATTTGCTAAAGAAACACTTTTATTGGTTTTCTTAGTTTTAAGCTATCTTTTAGGGGAAATATGAAAATGATTGTGACTTTTCTTGGGTCTTCTGCACCAGGGTAATTGCAGAATAAAGCAGACTCTGAGCTATTAACTTTTTCAGCATTTGTGCCAGAGAATACTGCTGTCAACACTTCTCTGAGCAGGGTGTTGGGGCCAGGGACACAAATCTTATTAAGAGAGCAATAAGTAACTGATTTTCAATGTAATCTGCTGGAAAGGATAAATTTTTACTTTAGGCAAATATGCTGTTTGCTATGGGTGCTTTGAAAACACCCCAGATAACACTGAAAAGGAATTATCCAACCTCACTTTGCTGTTAAACTGAAAATACAGTAATCATTTCTATACATCCTGTATCAAGCAAAATTTTTCATTTTGAGCAGTAGGTGTTAAAGAAGTTTCCATCTTGTTTCAATGTTTTTACTACATCAACTTTCCTTTTGGAACTTTTGGAACTGAAAATCTGTAGACCTTAATTTCAAATTGACTTCAACAGAGAGACAGCTGGATTTAGTTTAACATCAGCTCTTAAATGTTTAAATTACACTTCTTCTGACTCTCAAGCATATGGTGATGTCCAGCAGCACCTTATTTTCAAAGCACCTAATTCAGCAAACACAGCTCCCATTGGACTCCTTTTCGTGTTTCCTTTTCTCAACATTCTGGGTCACCTTGCTTTCTCAGGCTCAGACAGATGTCAGACACAGCACCCTATCAGACAGTTCTTTATAACTGGTGACGTGGTTATTGTGACTCATGTGACTAATTTTTTAACATGAATAGGACAGGGGCATAAACTGGCAATAGTACAGTCTTTCAAAAGGGGCTTTGAAAGTTAATAGAAATTCCTTCACAACTACATGAAGATTTTTTGACTAAGAAGTGAACTCCTCTGTGCTAAGCAAAGGGTGTGGTTGTTTATAAGCAGTATCCTAACCTAGAGTTAGTAAACTTCCCTTAAGGGTATCAGAAAATATAATGCTTGCTCTTTGAGCATATTGGATTCATTAAAGCAGCTTCTATTTTTAAGCCCTTAAGTATGAAAACATCTACCATCAAGTAGCTTCAGCTTGAATGATTCTGAAAAGCGAAGAAAGTGCTGAGCTTGTGGAAAGAATGAAAGAAATGCTGGGAGTGGGTAAAAAGCATGCTAATATGTTCCAGTGCCAACTCCCATGAAAAGCAAAGATGTCTCTAAATTATTTTTATTTTTTGCTTGGAGGTGGAGAAAAGGAAAATTGGAAAACAAATGAAAAAAAAGAATTCTAAAAGATAGGATACTTCAAACCCTTGAGATAGGGAAAACACTTCCAGTTATCATAGGATATTGTATAACTAAGAAAAGGCAGTGGCCTTTTACTGGGTGATCAGTTCTCACCATATCAATCCTGATGAGCTATGCTTACTGTAATCACATTCTTCTCTCTGTATTTCTTTTTTCCAAATCAGTTGGAGAGCAAGAGTGCTTTTCTGAGTAAACAGGAGTGGTAGAAGCTTGAGCAAAAACCTGTAAAGAAGGAACAAGGGGGGGGACAATGCTGTGCTAGAATTCTGCATCTTACCCTAGAAATGAGCAGCTCATTGCTACTCAGCTGCTACTGTGCTGCTGCTCAGCACAGGGTACAGGGGATGTCTCAGAAAACTGTGTCTAGGAATAAGTTGTCACAAGGTCTAAACGAAAACACTGGCTTACTACCATGAAAAGGCCCAGGCATTCTAGTATCCTCTCCCTATCCTATGTCACATTCCTTGGATTCAAAGATGTTGTACTAGGCTGAAAACTCGGCAAAATACCTAAAGTGTGCATGACGTATTTTTATATCATGTGATTAGTTAGGTAACTGCAAAATCACATTAGGTCCCACAGAATCTCTTTTGCTCCATTTGTATCATGATGCTTTTTAATCTACAACAACACAAAAATGTTTTCTCATATAGTATATCTTTTAAAAGGTAGAGTCCTTATTGATTCACCTACTCTGACTGTCTGAATAAAGAATATCCCCAGAGCACAATAAGATGCAAAACATGGTACATAAGCCAGCTATTACAGACAGCTGCCCTTAACTTAATTAGTAGACTGGCATGGTTGCTTCTCTTCTATCTTTCCAAAGATAAAAGCTCAGTTCATGAAGAGGATGATTGGATATGCCATATACAAAATGTCATCTGCAGAATCAGTGTTGAGAAGATGTGGCCCTTGCCAAAGGCAAAATAGAAACGAATATTTAACTCTTTCCCTCCAAAATTAATAGAAAAGAGGAAAAGAGAATAGACAAAAAACGTAAATCCTGCTCAACGATTACAATGATGCTACAATTCCTGCAACAGTAAACTGGAGAGGCAACAGGAAGTAATGTGCAGAAAGGACTTCAAAAGGCTAAAGAAAGGCAAAAGCTTTGACAAAACATACAGTTAGCAAAAAGAGAAAGTCCAACAAAATACAGATGAGCTGAGGATAACAAAGCTAACAGTTACTCTAAAATATCCTGAAACTCAGTGAAACCCAATGGTCCTTGATAATAAAAAGGGCAACAGTGAGTGTTAGGTCAAGGAAACCAGCAGCCAAAAGTGCTGCAGGATGCCAGACAGAAATCCAAATTCATAAAACCACAGGGTAATATGTAATTATAGACAAATTGTTATATGTAAAGTGCTCTGCATATCAGAGTATACTTTGGGATTAAAGGAATTAAAGTGTTTTCAGGTAACAAAAGAATGTGGAATCCATTTTCTTCAGGAAAAAAAAGCCACATAAGTCAGTAAACATGAAAAGACCTGTCTAGAAAACATCTGACTGAAATGGCTAACTCATCCAGTACTACTCTTCCCTGACATGTAGAAAGTTTCTGAATTACTCTTTAACCATCCTGTATGTTTCAGGGTCTGGGCACCTGCTGGGCATGTGTCTTCTGGCAGGGAAACAGAGGTGGTTGCTGTTGTCCTCTTTAAAGGATCAACATGTCTCAGTGGGAAAATAAATGTGCTCAGTTATGATAGAACAAGTCGCAAAGCCAACTGGCACAAAAACATTCTGATGGCAGCTAGGAAGCCAGGCAAGCTGAGATACGATCAGCCCTTGTTGAAAACTCAGTCTGAAAGTCCTAGTGCTTAAAAAGTCAAAGAAAAATATTTTCAAACCTAGCTAATGTCTCTTCTATCTCGTGATCTCTTATGACAAATAAATTTGGACAATGAAAATGGTTACATGACAGAGTCTGGACTCTTGTGGAGGGAATAAAGCTCAGTATGTAGCTTGGAAAAGCAATGGGGTTCTTTGTTTTAGGAGAGCTTGAGTGGTAACAGCATCAAGTGCTGGAAGGCCTTTCTAGAACTCAAGTTACTGTAATCAGTTGATAATTTTAATATTTGTACTAAACATTGCTGTTTGTCCAAGGAACTATGATTTTTCTGCCTTTTCTCTCATAACAAAAGGAACAAAACTTCACACAGAGATTTCTGCATCAAATCTGAAAATCAGGCTATATAATCAGGCTGGATAGCACTCCATTTTAGGCAGATCCTGATTTGAAGGTATCAAATCATGGAGAACTGCTTTCTCTTGCTTGAATATAACACAAGCCACAAGCAATTTGGAAAGGCAGGGAAAGGACAAGGGCAAGGGCAAAGAGAGGGAAAGAACATCGAAGCAAGCGATAAAATCCAGCTGTTAAGAGAACAAGAGTGTGGATAGTCTAAAGGGTCAAAGTTGTTTTCCTTGCTAAATAAATATCAGCTGCAGTTCAAAACCTGGCAAATGCATGTGCTGGAACAAAGAGGTAGCCAGGGAACCAAGAAGATGCTGGATGCTACAGCAAGAATTAACTAGACACAACAGGATGAAATTAAACTGATAAGTGAAGGAACATCGTGGAGCTGCAGAAGCTGTTTAAATCTGTTGCTTTAGACACTTAAAATAAGATTGCATGATGTCTAATAGTCCCTACAGAGAGGGTAAGAACATGGACTAGGTGAATTAGTAAATTTTTTTTCTGTGAAGTTCTGCCACAGTGTTTAGGTGATTGTCCTGCATCAGTTTGACACTATTCATCCAGCATTTCACTTTGGAAGTCTGTGAAATGCCACACACTCTTTGCCCAGAGCAGCTGACAACTAACAAACAAAGAATTTCTGTCAAATGACAACCATATTAAGGCCAACCCTTTTATACAGTATCCAAGAAACTGGTTATGGGAACCACTGTATTTCAGTAACATGCTAGGAAGATTTTTCTGAAGAAAATTTTCAATAAATATTCCATTTCCGTTAAACATATCTTCTGTACATGCAATGAAAATATCCCTTATAAAGACCAATAATTTTCACAGCAGAAAAAGCCTGTGAGACTGCAAGATGGGCAGCTAGAGGTGCTATTTCTCACCTATTGCTTGACATCCATTTCATACACTCACAAAAAACTCAAGAGGTTGTGGAGAAATTTGTGTCTACAGAAATGCCACCTTGAGTTCGCTCCAAAGGCACACTGTATATATTGTACTGTCCTCCTCAAACAAAAGCTGATCATTATGCTGTTATAACAGCAACTGGGTTTCAGTGAGGAACTTGAACAAAATGCTCGTGGTGGACTTGCCTAGCTGTCACATGAATAGCTTGTCTTAAAAAAAAATAGCAAGATGAATCCTTGGCCCATATTCCAAACACTTGATGAACAGACTCCTGTTGACTTCACTGGGCTGTAGATTATACCCACTGCCATCAAGATGAAAAATTGCAGGCACTTAAAGTAAAGTTCTGGATGGATTGAAAAGCTAGATTTATTATCCCTCTAAGGGCATATCTGGAGGAAATTAGTATGCAATATATCGCTATACAAAAGCAACCTCACATTCAAATTCAGGATCTGAAATGCTGGTAAAAATGTAATTTATTAGGGGACTATTTAGCTCTCATTAGCTCTGTTTAGTTCTGAAATCAACTATTTTCTAAAGCAAATCTGAACTTTATATAAAAAACTGAATAGGCTGTTTTTCACAAATAAGCTTCCAGGCAAATGCAGAATAAACAACAACCTGCAGTAGATAACCTGCCGTACAGGAGTGAAAGCAAGAACTCATAATAGCATGTCGTCATCAGGACGATAGTTTTTTATAACAGCCTTCTGGTGGGCATAAATTCTGGTTGATTTGCAAAATGTCAGCAGAGAATTTAACTGCCAGGAAATTATTCATAGTACTGCCAAGTACAATACATGCAATGCTTTGTCAAATTAAATAGACAAATCGCAGAAAGCGAGGAGTCTGTACCCAGGACATCCCATACCATCACATTCAACATGGGCAGTTGTGGAGAAAGTGGATGTGAAACCATAAAATGTTGCCGATCTGCAGAACAGGGAATTATTCACACTGCAAATAGGCCACCTAAAAAAAATGAAAGTGTATTATAAATGTGACTTTATTTTTAGCATAAAGCAGATACTGCCCATAAAAAGATGGGGGAAGTGAGAACTAGTTTCTGCCAAATCTGTCACAGAAGAGGGTTGGATGAACGAGTCTATTTGCATGCTTCAAAACACCAAAGAGAGCAGCCACCAAAATGTTAGAAGTAGTTTCTACAGTCAGTTATGCAAGCACGTGTCAGACTGCTGAACAGACAACAGTTAACTACGTAGAAAAATCTTTAAAATCACATATTTACCAAAATAACTACTCACTTGCCAAATCTGCACAGCGAGTTGTTTCAGTTGTTTTGTGGCACAGAGCAGCATACTTTTTTTAATCTAACAAAATATATTTCCAGGGTCTGGATTACAGTGTCCGCTGTGTGACTTTCCAGGTCCATAGAGGTGGTAGCACTGATTAGATCAGCCCTCTGACCCTGAAGACATAGGTTTTGACAAGCTCTGGAACAGCTTTTGGAAAAGAGAGGAGTGGGAGCACTGCTCTTTGTTCTTTGCAAAGAAAAGTCACAGGTGTAATCCTGGGGCAAAGGAGGTGAAGCTAAAAGGAGGTTATGTTTGAAGGTGTTACTACAGCTCTACTATTTTTATCCAGCACAAGGGACAGACTGGCTGTACAAGGAAACAGGCTACCTCAAGACTCTGCTTGCTTCAGGCGCTTGGGAGCAGGACTACATGAATGTCTGAATTTTCTGTTTGTTGACTGAGGAACAACAAGAAGTGGCATTAGGCTGAATGGAATCATTTCGGGTTCTTTAGTTCTTGCTTGCGATGTTTCTTTTATACTCTTTTTTTCCTAATCTATTGATCAGTCTCAGAAAAAAAAACCTGTGGTTTATTTTCCAACTTTTCCAGCTCTTCTTTCCTCTCTCCCATCTCTTTCTTTTTTCTTTTCTTTTTTTTTTTTCTTAAATTGTGGCTTGATTTGTCACAAATCATTTCAGTATTCTCTAAATCACATTTCTGATGAACTGACTTTTCAAAAACATTGCTCAATTCTACCCAGTGGGATTAATTTGTCACCAGGCTTCCCAGAAAGGATGCTGCTTCATACTCACTTGGAGGAGCTTGGAGAAGTCAGAAAATGACACTGTTCTCCCAGTGCTGAGAGGCTGATGGGTTTTTAAGACTACAACTGGGAAGATTTTATTCTCTATGGAAACACACACCAGAAATAGTACCTTGAAAGGTTTGTTAAACAGTTATAGACTACATACTTATGAAAAATAATTGTAGATCACTGCACATTTTGTTCAGTGATGCATGAGAATAGTGACCATTAACCACTTAAACTAATGATTTCAGCAGTTGTCATGCAAAGTCATAATATATGAATATGCAAAATAAGCATTTAATTTTACATATGTTTGCCAAAAAAAAACCCAGAAACAAAACAAACTTGTTTTTCATGCTTTGATTCATGCTGTTGTGGTCTGAATCTAAGGATATTCATTATTTCTGTGACTTATGTCTGTTTGATAACATGGAAGATTCTTTCCTTCCAAATGCAGAACTGTTCTTATTTCACTGCTAAGGAATGAAATACAATCAGATGCTCCTTCATACACCACAGACCTATGTTAACTCTGGTCATTTTTCAGAACACAGACTTTTTTAATCCTGTCTATTTGTTTCTCCTGTGAATCTACCTTTTTACATTCCTTTAAATCAAACTTTCTACACCAAGCATTTTGGTCATCATACTGTGGGGCTTGACCTTTTGAAGTCTTCATAACATCTCCCAGGAGATAACAAATGAAGACAAAAACAGAAATGGACATTGAAAGCCAAGTCTTCACACCTCACACCTGTATTTCTTACTACAAGAGGCACTGCCCTTCAGATGATGTGTTCCACTACTATCACTACTAAACAAAGACATTTAGAGTTGACCAGATGGTTTGCAATCCCTATGTTTGCAAAAGCTAATATTTATATAAGATATTACAGGGGAATGTCATTGAGACAGCAACTGTGTATTATTACTGTAAATTATAACTGTAAATTATGCAGGCACTCATCCGGAGAAGACATCTCCATTCTTAGCACATGTTTATAATTGAAACATGGTCCAGCTTTTGCAAACTTCTATTGAGTCACTCACAAAAACAGTTCCATGTGTGGTGCAAGCCACATTGTCCCAGAGCTAACATTCTGTCACTTGGAGTAATTTGCACAGCACTGGGACTTTTTGAAATCAGCCCCCCCTTATCCGGTCAGGCCTTCAAAGCCCTCTTGCTCTACCATTGTGCTGTTCCCATCTTGCATTTATATCAGGCATTTTGCATATTACATGTCCTGGGAGGCTGACCTGAAGACAAAGCAATTCAGAGGCCAAACATTGCATATCTCGTGTCTTAGCACATCCACTCTACTGGCACTTGAGAGGCAGCATGTAAAAACCCTGGGTGAGAAACTTTCCAGTGTTTGAAGGAAACAAGTTTTTGGTGATGCAGTAACTTCAGACCATAGGAAGGACATATGAGGTGGAAAAGAAGAGGCTGTTAAGAGAACTCAAGCTCTTACAGCAGCTCTTTGCTGCTCTGTGGTTTTACTTTTGTGAATTAAGGATGGAAGAGTGCAGACGGCTGGACTGGTAGCCCAGCTGTCAAGGAATACATTCAGTGCAGGTAGCTCAGTGTGAAAGCTGCAGGTTGAGCTCTTGGACGGCAAGAGCGCCAGCCCAAGCCTGAAGAAAGAGGGTAGGAACTGCCAACCTTTTGCAGAACAAAGGGCTCAGGTACCTGTGGCAGAGCCAGGTGACCAGACACTGAGAGACACAGCAGGAGCCGACGACCCGCAAGACTTTTCCATGCTTAGACTGTAAGAGTGTAAAAGTGCAGGGGTTGTTCTGTTAGGGGTCCCTCCTCAAAGCCACCCAGATCTGGCTGTTATTTTGTTATCTAGATATTTAGTTATTGCACTATGATTAAATTATTGTAAGGATCTGGACATCTGAGGTTCTGCTCTGAGAAACCTGGGGTCAAGCCTGTAAGGAAACCTGGTCTGACTGTGTGAGTGTGGAGTGTGTAGCTGTGAAGGGGCTTCAGCCCCAGCTCAGCTGGTGCAAGAGTGACGTGGCTCCTGCATGGTTGGACAGGGAAGTTTCCCTAACACGATGAAGAGTTTACTCTAAGATACTACATTTAATGGTAGGAATAAAATAAGGAATGTATTCCACACAGACCACCTGTAAACAGCATGCACAACTTTCTATATAAGATTTGTGATTAACATATGCATTAAGGGGTGGGTGCAATGTTATGAAACCTTTATCATGTGGGGATTTTAGTGTACTCTGTCAGGAGATTTTCAAATTCTGCACGTTTGGAGATTAAAATAAAGCATCTGAATGTTCAGTGACTGCAGGCATTTTAATGAATTGTTTAATGAATTACTGAAGGCAGCCATTTTAATGAATCACTCAAGACTGGAACCCATGAATGCAAAGACATTTTCAATGAATTTTTAATAAATAACAATGAGGATGCCAAATTAAACTCTGTGAACGGTAGAAAAGAGAAGGATTAAACACACAACTGTGACCAGTAAAAAGTAATATTAAACAGAGATGATCATTTGCCAAGTTAAAACCTTAAACTCAAATAAAACAGAAGAGGTTTATGTAGGCTGTTTTACAGTGCTCCGTCACGTTACCCACCATGCTTTCCAGGGAGTCTCTTTACCCTTTCATTATCTTCCTCAGCTGTGTCTGTGCCAACTCTACCATGGTTTTGTCTTTCTTTTTTTTCATCTCTCTTTTCTTCATTCCCTTCTTCCTTCCTTCACTCCCTTAGGGTGTATATAGCATTTTGCTCTCAAGGCAGTGCTACTGACAGGAGTTGGTCACAGCAGGGGCACTCCAGTAGACAGTCCTTGCTTTAGAGAATGAAACATGTTAGGTGTGTCCTCTAACAATGAAAGCATTGGATAGTGGTCCAGTTGAGAAATTATGTAGTGATGTCATTTGCCAGAATGGTGTTTTCAGAGCTCAAAACAGGGTGAAGGAGAATAACAGGCTCTGTGGATAGTGCCAAGTGAACTGCCTTGCCGTGCAATCCATGCATCAAATTAAAGCATATTTTTTGGGTTTTTTTCTTTCTAAGAAGAAGACACTCATGGATCAACATAATGGATGGTGCAAAATAGCTAGAATTTTGCAGTAACCAAAATATCTTTCTCTGCTGGAAACATTTGTGTTGTGTGACTTGGCTGGTCTACCATATCATGCTTCATATTGGTTAAAAGCTCAGAACACTTTTTTTTCCCCCTTCTGGGACTACTGCAACAGTGAAAAGGATGCTTCCTTTAAACTTAACGCTTAATCCTCACAGTGTCACCATTTTGGCTGAGGCTAATTTGGGGATTTTGTAGGTAGGAAGAGGAAGGACATAGAAGAAAAAAGGCAAAGGATGGGGAGCAGTAATCAAGGGAACAGCAGGAGACATTGATATGGGGTATGGATGTAGCAGTGCAAAGAAAAGAACTGGGAAGCCAGCTTTAGTACAGCTCCTGGATATATGCCAGATAACATCAAAGGAATATGCAGATAAAAGGGTTTGCTTCCTCTCAGTTTGAGGCAATAGAGAGTACATTAATGTCTCACATACACTAAGCACTTTCCTACCAGCACTTTCCTGCACACAGTCTGTGTTTTAAGAAACAAATGGTAGGGAAAGAAAGTCAAGAAAATAAAAAGAAGAAAAGAAGCACAACCTCAAATGGCAGACACCTGATAGCACAGCACCAAGGTGTTAATGTCTCTCTACCTACATTTGTTCTTGTAGACAAGTCTCCTCCCAAGCAGGGTTTCCCTTGCAACTCAGGCAAGACCTGCTGGTAGATCTGCTAGATCCCCTGATGTTGCAGTGCTCCAGTCAGAGTCTGGGTTTGTGTTACAAATTCTGTCTGTCCAGTGTAGTGGATGGCAACCCCAGAGGTGTGCATGGAGAGAGCCAAACGCAATGCCTCAGCAAGGTGATGTCACACAAGTGTACAGTCCATCCACCTATAGTAAGTATCTATTTAGTGAAGTCTACTGTAAAATACATTGTTTTCCTCCACACATCTATATGAGTCATCTGTGCCCTGGAAGCCAGGAGGGCCAACCGTGTCCTGGGCAGCATCAGGAACAGCATCACCAGCCAGGCAAGGGAGGGGATTTTCCTGCTCTGCTCTGCACTGGGGTGGCGTCACTTTGAATCCTATTGTTTGAGAACAGTAGGTATGTTAACATAGAAGAGTACTAGCTAAGCAGAAAAATAAAAAAAATCAAGTGTATAAAATCCTTCAGCTGATATGATCTGACAGCTAACTGAATGATTTCAGTCTGCCATTGTTGCTTCTGCATGGCAAGTATAACTGTACTCTCCTTTTAGGAAAATCGTGACAATGACTTTTCATGTTGTCTTCCCATCGGAGCTGCAAGGAGTCAGAGAAAATTAGGCACTCAGAAGCAGATGCTACACTCATATTCTCAAATGTTATACAAGTGTTTTTCAAATAATTTTTCTCTGGTCTCTTATTACAGGTACTTTGTAACACTCCATTTGGAAATCACAGTTTTTCAATTCCTTATTTACCTGTTATCATTTTTGTTCCATTGTTAGAAAAGTCATCTCATTAAAAACCTGGAATTCATATACTTTTTACTTAGTACTCCTTCAAACCTAGACACCGGAAGATCTATAAGCAAACAAGGCTCTATTTTTAAGTGCTTAATTACCGCACACTTATTTGCCTGCTTTCGCAGCAACTGAGAGGCTATAAAGAGATTCTTCTATAAATTTGAACCTAAGTGTAATTACTACAATGTTTCAAAGAGATGGCACATAGACAACACATAGACAACAGATGCAAAAAAAAAATTAGGAAAAAAACCCAAAATGCTGCCACCCTCTATATACATAGAATTTTTTAATAGCTATTGAAATAAAGGACAAAATTTTGTCTGGTTTAAATGAAAACAAAATAGAGTATGATCTTTCTAACAGTGGTAAAAGGCACTGGGTCAAACTTTGTTACTTAACATCTAATGGCATTTCCATGTGAATGTTATACATAGCTGAAATTTTTATTTGTGCTACAAAGTCACAGAGTTTTAGACGCATAATTAAAATCCCTTCCAGCAGATTGAAGAGCTACTACCATGGCTCACATTACTGCTTCTGTTTCAGTTTGTTGCCTTGACTGGCCTCAATTCCATAATTTACTCTTTCTTCACATCTCTGCTGCTTTGTTGTAACAACAACCCCAAGAAGAAGTGAGAGGTAAACATTCTCCTTTAGGTACTAAGGATTTGCTTTGGAAGACAACATGAGGTACTATTGATATTTATTCGATTCAGAGAGATAAAGAAGTTAGTTATCTCCACCTCTGAGCCTGGAAGCATCTCCCCATAAAACCAGCAGGATACATAAATCCTGATTAGTTGTATCTTCTACACGGGCCATTCACTTAGAGGGTCTCTTCCAACTCAGAATATTCTGTGATTCTGTGATTCATCTCTCCTCAGTAAAGCATTGAATTTTAATGAAACACACTTGTTCTACAAAATGAGGTTAATTGTAGGAGAAATTAAACCCTTTCTGGAGAGAGGAAGAGAGAGGTCATGAAGCCGAAGGAAAAAATATGCATACTCCCAGAAAAGTACATATTAATCACACATTGCTAACAAGGAATTCACGTCACTAACTGCAGAGCAGCTGTTCACAGAGGTAAATACCAGATTCCTTCAGAGGCAGTGTGGATCAGGCAGCACTTGCTGTATCAGTGTCCTCCCAATGTGTCAGTGTGTCACTGAGATCACAGGATCTCTCCAGTCTCACTATTAGCAATGCAGGTTTCTCCAGTCTGGAAGCCAAACTTCATTTCTCTCATGCCACATAGAAAGTCAAGTCACACAGTTTTTAGTGAGATTTAAGGTTCTAAATGGCTACCTCCTTTTCTGTTATAGGAGGGAGGTGCTGATGAAGCTGCCTTTGATGTCACAGCACCACAGAATCCATTCCTGGGAACACAAGGGGCTCCACACTTAAACTCGATAGGCTAAATTGCATTAGAGCATTCACAGGAATTTGTGAACTTAAGCAGTTTCATCTCCCCTTGTTTATGTTTCCTCTTACATAACTTTGCATTGTTTCTCTTATAAATGTCATCATAGGTCTAAGAAAGGATTTTCCATTGAAGTTGTTGGGGGATTTTCCCATGTGACATTGCCTTTTCCTGAAAGGATTTTTTTTTGTGAGTTTGTGCTAGTTTTGATAAAACTTCAACAAATGTTATTTAGACGGTATTTTTTTTTATCTCCAGGAAGATGGTCTTAGTCAAAATGAGAGAGAGAATTGAGCAGTTTCAAAGACATGCCAACAGTGAGGGTACAGACTCTGGTTCTAGAAGAATATGATTCAAGTCCATCCTCTGATTAAGACTAAAGATTTGATCTCAGCTCTTCTATATCATAAAGTAATGTATGACCCTTACAGAAGAATACTAACACCTAGTACAGTGCTATTCAGATCATCTTTCTGGAATTTTTTTTTCCCCAGCAGAAAGTAAAGAGTGAAAACTAAAGAAATCCCAGGGCTGCAGAATCTGACTGAAGTGCAGCAGTCATAAACTTTTAAGGGTGCTGAAGACCATGGCATTTATCTTCCCTAGCTCTAGAAAGAAAACAAAAATACCTATATCTTAGATAGCTGACTAGAAATCTTTTATAGCTACCTGCAAGGAACACATATTTCAAGGTTTCAGTATATCACTCTAATGATAATAATACCATGAATTACGCTGACTGTAGAAGCTGTCTTTCACCTGGCATACTTTTCTTTTTCTATTGCATATTATGCTGCTTTTTCTCTTCTTATTTCCTGTCTCTTCCTCCAGAGGTTCTTTTTTCCTTTAAATCTATTTTCTAATTAGCTTTTTGCATTACTGGGTAGCAATCTTAAGGTATTTCTTCAAGCTCTGTGAGTTCATTTTGTTGAAATCCAACTTGCAATGCAATTCACTTTCCAGCTTTTTGAAGAATGCATCTGCTGCTTCTGGCTCTTCACATTTCCTTGTGATGTTTCCTGCTCTAATAATTAATATGACAGACAACAGAGTACTGTGGTTGCTCATGGGGATTTTTTCTCCTCCTGTGGAAAGAGGGGTGTCATATAAGGCAGTTTTTCTTCTCTGTCACTCCTTTGGTTACAGATATAAAATTTCTTACACTTCATCCTCTCTGCATTATTGGTTGTCCATTGATTTGACTTCTCTACTGCTTTTTTAGGAAATAAAGTATTTTGCTGAGATATTCAAAACCTTGCAGCTAGGGAGCTGGAATTACTGTGGATTTTGGCATTGGGTATCCATGAGCTTTTCCAGTTTATTTCTTTCGATAATCATCTAAATTTAGTATGGTTTATAACTTTTCTATAGAAAAAAAAATTCAACAGAGATTCCAAGTTATCTTCCCTTCTTCTCCTGATGAAAATGCAAAGGTTAATTCTTGAAGTTGTATGGATTATTAATTTTATTTTTTATGTTGTTTTTTCTATGAGGTGTTTTAGTTCACTATTGTTTTATCTTCTCCTGATGAAATTTTAAATTTAGTTAACATTAATCCTGAGTTAAGGCCAGTCAGAATGGTGTTTCTGTGAACCCTAGAAATATACAGAGAGATTAGAAATCACTTATAATTCTTTAAGAAGGTTAGCCCTGGCTTCTCCCTCTTTCACCCAACTGTCTGTGATAAACAAGATTTTTCTACATATCTAAATGGCCTGCGATTTCTGAGACAGAGATAGATGATTTGGTTTAACAGCCTTTGTTGGATTGTATTTCCAAGGGTTTCACCAATCACAAAAAACTTGGGCTACATAATATCTGCAATGACTTCCACAAAGATTTCTTATATATAAAAGTATTGCCATTCGCAGGCTTTCACTCCGACAATTGATCTTTTTATTTGCTATCTCCCCAGGTTTTGTATGGAGATAGTATAAATAATCTTTTTTTAATCATATTGTCTGAGCTGTTTATGCCTTCTTAGGCTTTCAGTATGTGTACTAATAATGTATGTGCTGTGTCTCTTTATTAGGCTATAAACTTACTTCCTTGCCCCTGCAGAAGTTTCTCCATTTTTTTTGCCCACACGCTTGTCCATATCCTTGTTACTTTTCCCTCTACTAGTTTTACTTTTTTGATGTGGAAAAACAGAACTGCACATAATATTCAAGCACAAAGAGATATAATACTCTCTAGCCTTTTCAGGTGCTTCTGGCTGCCTATTTTTTTTCCCTAAAAAATCATAAAATCATAGAATTATTTGTTTTGGAAAAGACCCTTAAGATCATCAAGTCAAACAGCTAACCCAGCCCTGCCAAGTCCAGCACTAAACCATGTCCCTAAGTGCCACGAACCCAGAAAGGAAATGGAAGTGATTTGTACACTGAGCTGGGAGCTTTGCAATGATTTCCCAGACAATTAGGTTAATATGCGAAACATGTCAGAAGAATCACAATCAACCAGACAGCTTTTCAGGAGGATGGCCAAGGGAGGAATGGTCTGAGTAAGTTTAGTAAATGGGGATTTTGTCGCAGTCTGGGTACAAGATCCGAAATTACCTTGCACACAAGGAAGAAATAGTCCATCGAAGGCTGTTGTCCCTATGCAGAGTAAAAAGTCTCTCTTGGGAAATATTCATCTGAAACGTATATATGTATCTGTGCTTGATATAAGCAGATTTGCTTTATATAAGACAGATTTGTCCTGCATTTTTTCCCCTCAAGGCCACCGAAACAGCTACCAGGGCTCTTATGCTTTGCTGGGCCTATCACTTGCAGCTCTGTCCACATCGTTGCAGACCAGTAAGACCACATGTCCCCTACAGACACATACACACTGCCTTAAGCCACTCCAGAACGGGTAAGGAAGAGAAGGGGCAGTAGGGACTGTGGCTCATCAGAGGCACCACGCAACATTAACATTACGCACATATGCTGGAAGACCAAGGGCCAGCTGCAGCCTTCAGCAGCCCTACGTCTTCAGGCAAAGCCAGAGTCTGAGTTTGGGCATGCAGCACAATAGCCACCATTGTGTCCTGTGGATAGAGGGTCATGATATGTGCTTACCAGTGCTACTATGAATTTTTGTTGTCTTTTGCCCTCTCTTCCTTCTTTAAACACACAGCAAATATTAAAGCTTTAGAAATTTAAATCTAAATTATATTAGGGTTCTAAACCTAAATCCTCCACATGCAAAAAAAATTATTCTTGCATCACCAACACAACTTTTAAAGGCAAAATTACATATACATTGCATTTGCTGTTCCACTGTGATAAATATATAGACCTTTCTGTTGTGGCATGAAGGCCAGCCATGTACAGGGTGTATATTCTGGTTGAGTTAAAATAATTTTCAGGAGTTAACCATTTTCTTTTTCTATTGTCTGACATTTTAAACTCACAGAGTCCAACCTGGTTTTTCATGGGACTGCCTGACATCTCTGTTCTAAAATGGTATTAGCCATCTTAGAGGGAAATGAGCATCAGGTCCCAAATTTAAGTATGCCTGTGAGCATATGGATGGATTCTCAGGTGTCTCATTGAAGTAGAACCATTTTCTTAATTTTGTTAATGCTTTTGATGTTATGACAGGCTATTACAGTTCACTGAAAGCTTTAACTGAATCCAAATTAAAACCTATAGTAGATTCTGGGGCACAGTTACATGGTTGCTTACCCAATTTGTAACTACAGGACAGAGTGTACTAAAACTCCTTTGACTTTAAAGAAGAAATTGCATATACTGTTAGAAACGGAAATAAATGTAGCTATGTGGAATAGTAACTGACAAAGATGGATGAGCCATTAATCCCATGCAAGCAAAGACAGCATGGTTGGTTTGAGACTTTTTAGCATAATATATCTGGGAAGTTACACATACACCTGCAAGTGTGTGATTCATGCATAAATTTTTATATGAACTTAAATTATTGTCAAAAAAAAAACCTAAAACATATGGGCAGTAAAATACATGCTGTAGTTCAGCAATTTTGGACAACATATAATCCTGGAACAACAATATGAGGCAGCCCTGGGAAAATCTCTGGCCTCAAGGTCAATGCAGTCAAAAGCAGTCAGAGGAGCTGGGTCAGTATCATCAGTCCCATCTGGCACGAGAGTGATGCAGCTTTTTTGTGAGATGCAGGCCACAATACTCTCCACAATGAGGCTGGGAGGTGAAGGGGATGTTAAATCACCAAGGGACACCCTCAGTTCTGGTGCCCTGGGCATACACCTTTGTTGAGCAAAACCTTATCAGTTTCGAAGGCAACAGTAATGCTGCCCAGTGGCTGACCCTGCACAGCTTCTGCTTTCATGGGCTGGGGCTGGTGGGGAAGATGTCTTCATCAGCATCTGTGCTAAGGGGGTTTTGTCTGATTGGATTAAAAGCATTCAGCCTTCACTTTACACCACTGCCATCCTTTCATCCACCTCAGAGGAATGGGAAGAGAAGTTGGTCTTTCATCAGGAAAAATGAGTAGCTATGGGGCTTAACAATGGACATGTACAGTGAGCCTGGAGAGCAAGATCTAAAGTGGTATTATTTGTCTTTCCTACAGGATTTGATAGAAGGGACTCAATTTTGCGAGGTTTTTAACACTGTAATTTAAAGCCAAATCCTAATGTCCTCAAAGTTGAGCCGCCTTTTCAGCTACATCAGATTTATGCTGGCATAAAACTCTCTTGGTTTCAGGGAAGCTAATCTCAGTTTATTTAATGTGCTGTAAATCAAAGACTATATGGAAAAAAAAACAGCTCAAAGACAGGTTAATGGGAACGTGACCCAAGAAGGGGCCAAGAACAGTGACCATTAGTGTGTAATGAAAAAAAAAGGACATTCATATTCAAGAATACTTGCCAAAAGCCTACACCTTTTACACTCAGTCTTTAATCTCACCAGAATGCCTTGGTTTATGTTTCTGTCCATTTCCACACTGTTGCTAGTATTTCCACGTCTCATTGTATATGAAATTACTAGATAATCTCTCTCCTTTTTCTTCCCCCTCCATCCTGCCTGTCCTAGAGACAGACATGCTACACGAGATTACAGTTACAGTATTCTTCCATGTGGTCCAATCCTGAAAAGTTATTTGCAAGGCCTTTTCTGTGGTTATTCTTCTTTGGAGGATGTTACAGGAGCAATGTCTTGATGTTAGAGAAAAAGTGACACATTCAAGCAGACAAGGGTGATCTTTAATGCAACATGGAAAGAACTACAGATGGAAGATCATAGCCATAAAGTTTTAAAGATGAAGCTGCAGCTGAGTAACCTGACTGAATGAATCACTGAAAAGTTTTTATGCCTGTTTAAATTTTGATAAAGAGGAATAGTTTCAAAGGACTTGACAGTGAAGATTTTGAACTCATAAAATAAAAGCCCACAAAATCCATTTCCGTGGAATGAAGTGTGATTTTGCTGAAATGTCACATTTTCCTCTCACAAGAGAAGGACAATTTTCACAAATTAGATACATTTCAAAACCATATTCTTAGCTACAACTGAAAGGTAAGCAATTAAATATAGTTTTGGTAAGAAAACAAAACTTTTTTCTACAAGTCTGGTGAAAAACTGTTGTATCATTAATATTTTGTTAGTGGAGAAGTGAGTTGTGGTTATGGCTCAACAAACCTCAGCACAAATTATGCCAGAAATATCACATGGAGGAAAATCCTTCATTCCCCCTGTACTCCCACCTTCTATAGAGAGCTATAATTACAAGGTTCTTATTGAGCAATATTATAGAGACACCTACTTGCCTTGCTCTGCTTAAGGGTTTGTCAATGCTTCCATTATAAACCTCTGTTTTTAGGGGCTCACATGGCTGTAAAATTTTGCACTAGATTGAAACTTGGCATAAGATCATAGTGAAAAAAGCATGTTTTTTCCCATAATTAGTTTTTCTTCAAATTTGATCACTGGAAAAAAACAGAAATTGCAAAAATTAAAATAAAAGCTATTTCAAAGCATAAGGTTTCATGTTTTTATTTGCTTTTATTCCCATTGCTGTAAAAAAAAAAAAAAAGAAAAGAAAAACTAACAAATAGGTTAACATTCCAGATGCAGTTCAGCACGTAAAGAGCAAAGACATTCAACATTAAAGCTGTAATCACAGTGGTCTCTTAGCAGTGGGTGATCTGTCATTCCATATGGACTGACTACAAAGGTGTGAGTTAAGTATGGAGTTACAGTCTTAATTCTGAATTTCCTCACTTTAGTGAGTTTCAGACAGATGCTTAATGCTCTTTGAATGTAGTGGCTTATATACTTTTACTTCAAATGTAGTTTTTGGACATCATGCCCAGAACTGTTTTGAAAGTCTTACCCCAAAGGTAGGAAAATGAAAGTATGTTGTCATTTCCCACTGCTCCCTCAAAGGAGGAGTTTTGTTTGCTGTTCTGGATTACTGTTCTGATTTTTTTCCCCCTCACTCCCCCATTAAATGTACATACAAGCTGGGGGTTTTTTCTCTGCTAGTGAAGACATGAGGTACCGGTATCACTTTCAGTAAACCAAGGAGAGATTAAAAAATTATATGATACTGTGCATATTTTTTCCTTGCATGAACATGTTAAAGATTGTTTAAGGGTATTTTAGATGCTGTGGAGGAAGGGAAGGGAAGGCAAGGGAAGGGAAGGGAAGGGAAGGGGAAAAGAGAGTGACAAGAAGAAAGAGAAAAAAGCAAGAAAGACAGAGAAGAAAGAACAGATGAGAGGAAATTAAGCTGCAGTGAGAGAGGAAGGGAGAATGAGAGGGGGAGCGGGTGGAGAGAGGAAGAGGGTGCAAGATTTTAGGAAAGAAAGAAAAAGAAAGAGCAATATGTAAATAAAGAAAGAAAAGAAAGAGAGGAAAATAATTTTTTCTCCTGTTTGAACTCAGAGAGTGATTTTATAAGCGCTTTCGAATTGAACCACATTTTGCTGAATCAATAGCTTCTGTGTGTATGGTAAAACCATCATTAAAGGCCATGCTTTAACCATGAGTATCATGTAGCTTGTTGAAAAATATTTTTGTGATCTTAATTAAACCCTCCCAGTATTTTTGAAAGGTATCTCAATCAGTATTTATATTATCTGCAAAACATTCACTGTAGCATTTTCTGTTTCATTGTTGATTGGTTTCTTACAGTAAATTTAAATCTCTCCTAAAGTATACATACCAATAAGGAATGTTTATGGTCATAGGGAGTCCTAAAGTAAAATCTACCTTCTTCATGTCAGAACAATCATAAGGACAATTAACTTAGAGTCTAACCCAAATTGTGTTAAATTCAATCAGGAAACTGATTTAAAGACCACAAGGACAACAGCAGAAGATGTAGCCTCCAGCTACCAAGGGTAGAAGTACATACTAAAATCTTAGCAACCAAATAGAAGAAATAGTATCAGCTTCTAGCACCTTTGAAGCTATCTGTCCTTAACCCTTCCTTAGCCACCATACAGATTTTTGTATAATCAAGGCAAGAGTGATTTTCACTGTTTGTCTTTGGGTCACACTGACACAGTCATATTAGCTTGTAGTGAGTCTTTTTGAGAGAGGTAGCACCTCCTCCTCCTCTCGGCGTATCTGTTCAATCATGACAATTTCTGCTGAAGACAATTTTTTCATACTTTTTTTCAACTGCTTTTTTTTAGTCCTTTTTCTAGGCTAAAATGTTCCCCCTGCTTTCAAGTCCAGAGGGTAAATATTGGAACATTTGAGCAAAATCCCTTTAACCACTTTTACATCATTGACAAAGTCTGCTGAAGCCAATGGAAAGATGCCCACTGACTTCAATATTCTTTGGATCACACACTTGCTGTTTTTCAGATATTTTTCACCGTCAGGGGCTATAAATTATCCAGGAGGATATTTTGCTAGCACAACATTTGTAATAACCACAGGCAAGAGCTTTTCCCAGTACTTACACTTCTGGACCCACCTTACGTTTGTTCTCTTTAACACCAATGTCATTTATACATCTATATATGTCTTATACATCTCATACATTTAAGAACCAAGATAGGGAATCTAAGGATACGTCTTTCTTTCAGACAGGCCCTACATTTGCTGTGAAACAAAGAACATTATCTTGCAACCAGTGATTCATATATAATATGACTATAAAAATTTTGGTCAACTGACAGGTCATGCAGAACGTCCTCGTATTAACAGGCATCTCAATGCTGCAATAGTTGCAGAAAAGGGAGAAGTTAGGGCTACAAAGGGAAGAGAACTTGGGGCACTTGTGCATGGCTCTTCAGCCAGGAGCACAGTAAAAACCTTGGAGGAAAAGTATGTGTTGGTCGCCACTAAAATAGAAGAAAACAAAGGATATGAGGAAATTTAGAGAACTATCCTGAGATAACATGCACCCCCACAGGTAAAAGTTGGCAAAATCTTTTCAGCAATTATTTAATTCACTGCAAAAAATGGTGTGTTGGCCCAGTAAATGAATATGAATTGAATTCTTTGAATAGTTCTTTAAAACTGTGCTTTAAAAGTACATATATATTTGGAAGACTAGATAAAATCAGAGAGGAGGAGGAGAAGGAAGAAGCAGGGGATTTACCTTCTGATCCACACTTTGCCTTAGCAGAATAAATACGAAGTTGTATCACCAGACAGCAGATTTTGCTTTCATATATTGCTCTTCTTAGGACAATTCAATGAATTTGGCAGTATACTGCTATGAGAGTCATTGTATAGTCTAAGGGTTCACACATGCTAAGCAGAGCTCTAGCCCATAATCCAGAAAAATATTCTACTATTTAAAGCTAAATAGAAGGCTATCACTACAGAACACTTTCTAACACCACCAGTGAGATTTTTTCCATCTGCAGTGCATCAGACAAAAGCCTGATCCCCTGGCTTTGGGATGGGTGAAGTACCTCAGACCACATGTCACCTTGCTTCTGTTTTTGAACTATGCCCAAAAGACAGTTTAAACTTTTTTAAACTGACCTGAAAATGTAAGGTAAAATCTTTCCTCTTTCAAATGTTAAAAAAAAAATTAAAAAAAAAAGAAACTCTCACTTGAACTTTACACATTTTTAAAAATTATTTTAGGTCAGTCTAATTACTATTTATCCCTGTTCTAAAGAGAGAGGTTATGGCAAGAGCTGTCCCACAGACATGAAGGCTCAACAGGTCAACTGTTCAAATACTAAAGAGGTGCCTGTTAAAAATGCAGTGCTGCATTTAAAAAAAAAATGTTGGATACATTGTCTGAAAAACAAGAATGAAACTCACAGAGTCATAAAGAACAGTGTAGCTCATCTTCTCCAACCTCACTGCTCACAGCAGGATGATTTGTTGGGGTCTGTCTCAGACTTTCACCTTGCAACACAGAAGTTTCATTAAGCCCAGTCATGTCCAGAACTGCATTGGACTAACTGGGAGGAAAGCTGCAATTAAAAACAGATTTATTTAGATCACAAGGAAAAAATGCTGAATCAATGAGGTAAGTGTAAAACTGCAGTATCTTCTTTCTGTAATTTGTGCATTTATTTCATTCAAACTGTGCTAGATAACACATGTTGCTGTTGCGGAAGAAGAAAAGGCAAGTCATTTCCCATATTGACTGATTTATGCTTTCTTAGGTGTAAAAAGTATGTTTGCTGACAATACTAAATTAAGAGGAGCTGTTGACTCTTTAAGGCAGAGAGGCCCTGCAGAGAGACCTCACCAAATTAGGGAGATGGATAATCACCAACTGTGTGAAGTTTAACAAAGACAAGGGCTGAATTTCCACCTGGGACAGGACAACCCTGGACGTATGGACAGGCTGAGGAATAGAGTATTGAACGCAGTGCCACAGAAAGGGACCTGTGAGTCTTGGTTGATAGAAAGTTGAAGATGAGCCAGCAGTGCGCTGGCAGCCAGGAGGGCCAACCGTGTCCTGGGGGCATCAGGCACAGCATCACCAGCCAGGCAAGGGAGGGGATTGTCCCGCTCTGCTCTGCACTGGAGCAGCCTCAGCTCGAGTGCTGGGGGCAGTGTTGGGTGACACAATATAAGAAGTATATAAAGTGATTAGAGAGTGTCCAAAGGAGGGCAATGAGGATGGTGTAGGGCCTTGAGGGGAAGCCGTATGAGAACAGCTGAGGTAACTTGGTTTGTTCAGCCTGGAGGAGACTGAGGGGAGCTCTCACTGCAGTTACAACTTCCTTATGAGGGGAAGAGGAGGGGCAGGCACTGATCTCTTCTCTGTGGTGACCAGTGACAGGACCTGAGAGAATGACCTGAAATTGTGTCAGGGGAGGTTTAGGTTGGATATTAGGAAAAGGTTCTTCACCCAGAAGGTGGCTGGGCACTGGAACAGGCTCCCCAGGGAAGCGGTCACAGCACCAACCTCAGAGAGTTCAAGAAGTGCTTGGACAATGCACTTGGACACATGGTGTAACTCTTGGGATGTCCTGTGCAAGGCGAGGAGTCAGACTTTGATGATCCTTATGGGTCCCTTCCAACTCAGGATAGTCTATGATTCTATGGTGGGAGTACTCAGATGCTTTCAGCTACCTTCTAATGTAGTTGTGAGAGTGCTTTTGCCATACCAGTTGGAGTTAGTCATTGTAGCAAGGGTTCCTAAGGACGAGCTGCAAAATATTTGTATCTCCTGAGCCAACCCATATCTAATTTGCTGATAAATTTCTCGATTCACCTGCTGAGCAGAAGAAAAAAAGAAAAAAAAAAACAAACAAAAACATATAGGAAGCATTTTGTTTTCTTTTTGTGCTTCTTTTCAAACCAGAGAGAAAATATGAGATAAATTCTTTTAGAAACAGTCTCACAATCAGATTTCATTTCAAGAGTCGAGACCCTAATAGGAAAATACTTGCAACAAATAGACAAGATAAAGCAGTGAAAGACCCTGAAAGAAAAGGAATAAAAAATGATACTATATATTTTCTTAAACAGGTGTTAGACAGAGATAAGAGTAGAAGGAATGAAACTGAAATTAAATAGTTCCTGTACCTGTGATTGCAAATGGTCAAGAAATTTCAGTCTGTCATATATGAAATACCACGTGGAGGTAATTTCAGTGGTAAGAAGACCAAAATATTAGCCTCAGAGGTTGTGGAGGACTGGCTTTATTTCAGACATTAGAGTGCTTCTGCCAGATGTTGAACCTGCCTGAGGTCTCTGAAGGGCAGAAGAGTGAAGCTGGTCTATCTGCACTGTAGCCAGAATAACCTCCCTGGAGCTGTACTGATTTAGAGCAGGTGAGAACCTGGCCTTCTGTGGGAATGATTCGTCCTAACTGAATGCTTTTCTGAAAATATGAGTTAAGACCAAGACAGAAAAAGAGTGAGAGGAAAAGAAGGAAGTCTCCTTCCTATGCGAGGAAGGGAAAACCGTATTCCCTAGACCGTATCTTCACAAAAAAAAAAAAAAAAAAAAAAAAAAAAAAAAAAAAAAAAAAGGGGGGTATGTTTCCNAAACAGTAACACCCACAAATATATATAAAAAAAAAAAAAAAAAAAAAAAAAAAAAAAAGGGGTGTTGAACAGCTTGAGAGCTTAAGTGTTTCTTATCTCTGTCAATTGCCCCTGGGATAACTACAAGGACTCACTGTGCTCCTGCCAGCTATAATGCATTACAACAGTTAAAAGACGGAGAAACATCTGAGCTTGAACCTGCACCTAATTAGCTCGTCTGGAAGTAAGGGTGTGAAAGAGAGGGCTGCTCCCAAACAAGCAGGGTGAAGTGCCTGAAGCCTGGGTAGGTATCCAATTCTTGCTCTAATTTTTGAAACATTTTCCCCTGTGGCTGATTAAAATTAAACAGCTCATTTAGAAAATTCAAACATTAATCTGGTTCCTTATTATGAAGTACTGAATGCAGCTCTGTACTAGGTAGACCCTACTAGTTTTGTTCCTTCAGGTCAGCTTTCGTTGACACTGATTATGTTGAACAATCATTTATCTTAGAAAAGATTTAGTTTAGTTGCTATCTCTCCAATAATGTAGTTATCTCTTATTTTATGTCTTCCAGAAATTATGCAACTGAAAGGTGAATATAGCTTATTTAGAACTCTAAACACATAGGTTACTGCTAAAATTAATTTTATTTAAAATACCATGGCTCATCCTCATCTGATCCAAAACCTACTTCTGCTAGTACCCTTTTCATGGACTTTGTTGAAAACTGGGGATATTATTTCAGCATTAAGGAGCAATTCCCTTGTAGGAGACTTTTAGACAATTAAGCTCTTTGCAGCTTTCCTGAAGAAATAGAAACATAAAATTCCTTTTCAGCTAAAGAACTGATGTCTTTGCTGCTCACTAAAAGCCCAGGTTTACCGCTTATGAGGCTTCAGGCCCGTCTTAATGAAATGCTAATGCAAATAATGTGATATTCACAGATTTCTTTTTTTCTTTCCTCAGCTGAGGCTCTGTAGATTAGGTAAAAACTTGTGAATTACTCTTTATTAAATAACTTACTTTTACATCTTCAGGTAGCCAAATACAGTATTCTCTCTCAGAAATAATTTAAACACTTTTTAAAACACTTTCACAAAGCCCTTACAATGGAACTTCTGTTTGATCACATTCAACCTTGCTGCAGTTGTAGCTTTAAGCATACATGACTCAGACAAAAAAGAGATTCTAGGTAATTTATGTCTCCCTCCCTGCTCAGTGTGTGCTAATCACATTGCCACCCACTTTTTTTGGTAAATGATTTACAGCCCTAGTGAATATAATCACCTGCAGTATCTGAGTCACAGAGAATGTTTTTGAACCCTAAACCTCTGCAGGCATGCAAAGGAACTGAGCACCTCCTGCTCCTCATGAGGTCTCACCAGACTCAATAGTTTTGCACATATTCGTGCTCTAATTACATCTCACAGCAGGTGTTTTCTAAATTATTCTTCTCAGGTGAGGCAAAATATTTATACAGGAAAATATTAACCTGAAGGCATGTTCATATTTTCAGAGAACAGGCGGTCCCTCCCACGTGTCCCTCAGTAGCTTTAACAAAGCTCAGACTTTATTAAACTTATCCTTTATAAAACAAATGAAGAAGTAAACTCATGATCCTGATGTTAAATCCTGTTGGACCAACCTAAATGCAAATGGAAGATGTGGGATTGTATTTTATATTTTAGCTTACAGATCTACCATGCCGTAATATTATCAGAAGCAGGGACTTGTGCCTCCCACCTGCCCAACTCAGCTCTCAATGCTCTCAGCTGTCAGATGTAAAGTTCTTTGATTTTAGTGTTTCCTTGTTCTGGGAGCACTTCCTTTGGGGCCTATGAAGGGAACAACAAAACTACAGCATCTTCTGAAAAGTTCAACCCAGCAGCATCCTTGCAGGATTCTACAAGTTTTTACTTCTGCACCCACCTCTTCAGGGAAGGGGGTTTGCTTTTTTTTTTTTTTTTTTCCTATTTGTTGGAGCAAAAGTCTCCATACAGACAAAAATGCTAGTATGCCCCACCCAAACGTGAAAGAATTGAACAATGTGGGGGGTTTTCATTACAAAGAGGTGGCAGCCTGTTCAGTACAATGTCATGGTCACTGTTGTAAAGTCCTTTAAATAGTCTAGTCCTTGGTATTTCAACCTGGAGTTTCACAAGGATAATTTCAACTTATATATATCCCTTTCTCTTTTCCTTTTAGCAAGACAAAACTCTGACATTCTTTTTAAATTATATTAAAGAATTTAATATTAACTTTTATGAGATGAGATGTGCTAGAAGTTTCATGACTCTTAAGGTCTGAAGCAGATTCTTTGCAGAAAGTACAACCAAAATACAAGTACAAGATTGAAAATTAAGCTTTTCCTTCAGGCTTCCAACTGTTGCAGCCCTGCCTAAGGGTGGTTTTCACAGCACATGGCCTTATAGTCAATGTTAGCATACAGCAAATGTGCACCATTCTGGGGCTGTTTTAACATTACCATGAGCAGTGAAGTGCTTATGGTCATAAGGGAGCAAAAGCTGCACTCTGGAGTAGCTAAGTTGAATTCTATTAATTTAGTTACTTATTTTTAAAAGATTATATTAAAGGAGAGAAATAGGAAGGAATAAGGTGGTAAGCAAGTGATGGCACATGGGAACTGGGGTAATAAAGTGAATCTGGCCTTCCAGGAAGATCAAGGATTAGTTGACACCATCAACAATGTCATTTCCTCCCTGGTGCTTCCCTGAGAAACCCTCTATATCAGGGAGAAAAGATCTGTGTTGTCCCAGTGCCTTTCCAAACCTTGCACTCCTCTCCTTTCGTTCTTGGTGAAACCTCCATATATGGTGAAAGTGGAAGCTGTTTTTCAATTGTTTTGTTGCATTGCTGTGCTGTATTTCTACCACCCACTCTTTTCATCTACACTCCTGCTAGTTACGAGATATTCTCCTAAATCAGTTTTCCTTTGTTTTTTTTCAAAGCTTTTTGCCTATTTCCATTTGTCTAGCTAAAATTTTGATCAGTTCTGTAGGTTTTGTATGCTTCCATAGAGTTGTAAAGGACTACATAACAGTAACACTGAGCTCAGTTCATGTTATGATGGCCAGCTAAGGGAACAACAAGCACAGGGAGTATAGTCAGAATAAAAATGTCTTTGTGCTCTTCCAGGTTTAAAAAAGCTCCAGATTGCTCCCTTCCAAGCACACTAGGCTCATGGAAACAGGAATGCCCAGGCTATGGACCAGACAGTGAGCTTGGATGGGACCACGTAACGTCCTGATGTGATTGATTTTTAATGTGACATTATTCATTCAAGATATGGGAGATTTCCACATGGCCTACTAAACAACTTTTTTATTGGTTCTGTGCTTTTGGGCAACGTGGCCCAGGCACTGTCTCCCAAGGGTGCAAAAATTGTGTTCAGCAGGGGACGTGGCAAGTGCTAAGTGTTTGCTACTAGGTTAGACTTCCTTGAGCCTCAGAGCTGAGAAGCTCATTCGGAGAGCAGATGTGGCAAAAAAAAACCCAAAAAACCCAACATGAGAAATTTTCAGTAAGTGAATTACACTTTTAATATGCTGTTCTCTGCCGGTGGCTCTGTGGATGAAATAATTTTGTATGATATAGAACTGCTGCCTACCATCGTGCCCAGAAGCATGGGTAGAGTTCATTAAAAAAGATGTTAAAAGACTGCTGTTAAGAATGCCAAATCAAGCAGTTAAAAGGTAAGAAATGCCAGCAATAAGATTGTCTCACCAACAGCTTTCCTGAGCATGATATTGTAGCCTTTAAATATATGATAATAATTGCCCCACAGCCCCCTTTTTCTTTCATTTGATCAGTGCCTCTTTTGCTTATCTTGATCCGACTCTTGTTGAATTATTTGAAATATTCCCACTACTTTAAGAGTTGCAGTCCTTAAATGATATATTTCTTGGATTTTAGTTTTTATTTCACTACACAAAGGGAAGCTGTTCCCACAATTCCTCGGCATTTCTAAGTGAATATTACGTTTAATACTGATTTTCTGATCACTTTTTTGTCGTAATACCCGAATATTCAGCCTGGTTAAGTGAGCAGAGAAACAGCTGACTACCTTTTCCAATCACAATAAGAAGTTGATCATTATTCATATGCACAAGCAGTAAGAATTAAAATTTCATTCATTTTCATTTTTTACTTTCAGAGTACTTGGCTTTTTAACATAATAGAATGTTTTCAGCTTAAAAAAAACCAAAACCTGCCCCCACAAAAAAGCAAGCATCACCAGATTGTATAATGGGCCATTTTCATGATCTGTCTTCTGCTGGATGAGCATCTTGCCAAATTGTTAGTTCTTTCTTCAGATGCCAGGTGCACTTAGGAAAAGCTCCCACTTTCCTCTTACGCACTTATTTCCATTTTCTTAATTCACGAGGCTGCCCATCCTGCTACCACCATTGGTTTACCACTAGTGCAACAATCATTCTTTTGAAGGAGACAGACTACTACCAAATTAGATACTTTTAAAATCTGACTACAACAAAACAGAGTATCCAACAGTCTACTGCGTGCCATTTTATCCCTTGTTGTAGCTGCTGCTGTGGCACAGCAGCTAATATAAAAACTCTATGAACTGCAATGTTATGATGTATTACTAGTTACGTGGTAAATGTTCGATTTGTTTATGCTTTATTGTTATGGTTTATTCATTACCCATACCACTTATTTCCTATGGTACATAACTTCTAAGTATCCTATCTGAATCTGAACAAATATGCTCAATTTAAAGCACTTCCTAGTTTCAAAAAGAAATTTATTCATAAAACCCTCTTTATAATCAATCCCACAGAAAAAAAAAGCTTTCACATTTTTATAGGTATTTTATGAAGACAGATGCATAGCAAAGTTATTAGCAGGTTGTCTTATATTCTTCTAGACAATATTATAAATTGAAAAATATGATAATGAGGCAAATGTAATAAGGATTAGTAAAAGTACTGATGGCTGCATAATTCTCAGGGAAACAGCTTTCACCTACTTTCATAGAAAACGTCCTCATGATGTCCTCACCTGCTTTCCAGCACAGAGCAAATCGACTGTGCTGTAAACCTGAAACACTGAAATGCAAATGCCTCAAGCACAACTAGGGTTTCAGTGATTTCCAAACTATTTATCACTGTTGAATTCTGTGCAAGAGGAATTTATCGCCTCCAGGCCTTCAACTGACCAAACAGTGAATAAAATAAAAAAGGAAATCTGCTGAAGATGCATTTCTGCACAAGTTTCTTCTTGTGTGTTAATTCTTTGAATAGTGTTCTCTCTAAAAGCCTTGTAGGACGCCAACCATTTGTTGTATCTCCTTTTATTTTTCTTTTTTATACATTTTTGCTAACTTTTTTTTCCATTTTTTTACTAGAAAAACAATTTTATGTAGGCAACAGTGTCCACTCACTTTCTATCTTTTTTAATAGTCCAGGTTGAAATTTCTTTTACATAACTATAAATCAGGCTTTTTATAGTCAGGCCCCCAACCTTTCTTATTTCTGATTAAAGTCTTCTCTTGTAAATGTCCTGTTTTTCCTCCCCTTAAATTTGTTATTATTTCTTTTACAACAATGCCTGTAGTTCCTAAACAAGACTAGGAACAAACACATCAATTTACTTTCTCTCTAAGCACCTAACAAGAGGCAGGATCTTTTCAAAGTGTTGTAATCTGTATGAGCAAGAAAGGCAAAAGTGGTAAAAACCCCAGTATTATCAACATCTTGGCTTTATAGTTGAAGAATGGAAGACATGGAAGAGTTCTGGGTATCTAGGTGCTAAACTACGAATTTAAGCACCTTTAAAAATTAGCCTGTGGAGGCGCTGCAAAATGAAAGGACAACTGTTGAGAAGCACTTCATGGCTTTAGCCACCAAATATTCAAAACATGAGAATCAGATCCACTCTCCCTTTTTCATGCATGGCACGGCAGAAGGATCCTTTCTCTTTTCTCTTGTTGTCTGTGGCTGATGTTAGAGGCAGACAGCTCAGCTCCCCTGTCCCTCCTTTCCGCCTGCTGTGTGCTGGGTGGAGAGCAGACAGGTTGCACCATTCACCACCTCCTCCCCAGACCCTGTTTAGGACCACAGGCACAAGGCAGTAATATTTTTTACCACATCTTTTGTGGCAATTGCAGCTGAAATCTGAAGTACTGTTTTATTGACACCCACTGTACGGAATATACAGCTCCTTGTGCTGCCAGTCACCTTCTTGTGCTCAACCATGTATTTCATTTCTTTCTTCACATGTTCCAAGGGCATCTAGTCCCTTGGGAAAGACTTTGGGAAATATATATAATTAGCTCCACTGTTTACAGGACAATTGCATTGTCAGACCCAGTCATCGTTTGTTGAAAACACTCATAAACATCAGTATCTATCATTCTCGCCTCTCCAGTCTCTCAATTACTATTGTTTGTATTTCTTGGCTCATATTTGAGTTCTGCTCTGGCTTTCAGTTATGAGTATATATTCTTTGTGTGTGCAGTAATACAAATATTTACTGTGAAGTATCATTGATATGATTCAGAAAGTATGCCTTATGAAGTCTCAGAGGGCAGGGTTTCAATATTTTAGCACATTCTGCACAATTTTTGAATTCATCAACAATAAGAGAGTATCCCAGTACATTTTATATGGATATTAAGGCAGAGTGAAGCTGATCCATTCCTTACCAAGTCTATGCAAGTGTGCTTTGAATACAGATTCAAAATATTCTTGAGTTTTGCAGTTAAAGATGTCTGGAAGTTAATCAGTCTCCAGTTACAGCCATATTGTCATGGTTATAGCTCCTCAGATGACTCCAGGATCCCCAGTCAGTTGTACATCTTCAGATGATTCCTGTCCTGACTAGTTTGGAGTAAACCAGCTGGTTTTTGAAGGAGAAAAACACAAAAGCAGTGTGGTAGCTTTTAGTCCAACTTGATTCCTACAGGTAGTACAGTCACAGCTGGCTTGGGTAATTTGTATTTCAGCCTAAATGGGTGTGAACCTGCCAAAATCTTTCTAGCTATACCCTCTGTGGCTGTGCTCATCTATAAAATGGCTATAACAATTCTTTTTTCTGCACAACATTTCCCATCTTGTTTTTGAAAATTCTTTGTTTCATGCTGTATCTGTAAATTAATTAGTGTAACAAGACCCTTGTCTTGAGGGCATGGAAATAATTATGTTCTCTGGAATAATCTTGCAATGCTACTAAAGCTGGGGGGAGGGGGACAGGTGGAATAATAAATATATTTGGTTATAGGTAAGTAGTGTACAGGAACTGGTATTATTATGAATGACAAGCATTGCCTGTCAAAATAATTAACTTGCAAACATATGAAAAAGTACATTATGTATTACTAAAATGTTTGTACAATGGAGAGGTGAATTCCCAAGTGTTCAACT
The DNA here is from genome assembly GCA_013397725.1 of Rhagologus leucostigma. Lineage (NCBI taxonomy): Eukaryota > Metazoa > Chordata > Aves > Passeriformes > Rhagologus > Rhagologus leucostigma. The sequence goes on along the minus strand of VZTD01001040.1, from coordinate 3,193,702 downwards.
GACACGACCTTGCTGCACAGAAGAGAAAGCAGAGGATTTGTATGGAAAATAAGAGAGAGGGAGTCTGACTCAAGGAAATACAGAGGGCAGCTGTTCTCCGCAGGAAAGAGGGGAGCTTGACTCTTCAGCTCTGTGGCAGTGCAAGAACATGGGATGCATGTACCCCACCTGGGAATAAACAGGTCTCCCTGCAGAGAGATGTTCCTCCCACCACTGATTTTTCTTCTAAAAGCAACTGTGCTGCTGAACCAAAACTCCAGTTTCTGCCTGGCTTGGTACACTGAGGCAAAAACCATGAGGGGGTAGTAATGCATGTTTTTCTTGAAGGGCTCTCCAGAAAAGTTGGTTTTATTCACTGAATATTTCTTCACAATTGCAAAGTTTTCAAATTAATTCCATAGTAGATGGACATATTAATGTGTACCTAGAAATTTGTCAGCCTTCTCTGGCATCACTTGAATTTCTGGCCTTTGGTTTAGTGTGGTTGGGCTTTGGTCTCTGCTGGTTGGTTTAAGCTACACAGATGGTTGTCTTTAGGCTCTCCAAAATTAACCTATAGACAACACCTTTTTGTTTTTTATGTAAGAACTGTGGGTTATATTTCTGACTCCATGTACTACTAATACTGAAACTTAACTCCTCAATATAAAAAGTTTACCATCCTTATTTCCTTGATATTTCCTTAATTCTTTTGTATGAATTTCCCATTTTGGTTTACACTGAGCCAATCCAGCTTCCAGTGAAGATAGTGGTGTAATCAGTCACTTCAAACATGCCACGTTTCTGACCCACAGAATCATTTACAACAGGAAGCCAGTCCTCGCTTCAGTGGTGCAGAGACTCCCTGACTCCTGAGTTAGTGTAATCCCTTTTGCGGCAGAAGGGGAATTAGAGTGGATATGTAATCACACTCAGCTGTTTCCTCAGCTGTGGAGGAATTGAACAGGAATATTTTCAGCTGAGCAGCCTAGCAGCTGGGGTAGGGAGATGTTGCGGGTGTTAGTCTTCCAGGGTGCCTTGGTTTCATGAGGGCTGACATTCTCCCTACAAAGGATGATAAGTGCATCCTCTGGGGCAGACCTCTGTCATACAACTCTGCCATGGTCACACTTTCCTAGGGAACTGGAAAGGCCTTATCTGTCTCACGTGGTCCACTCTTGCAAATGGCTTCAGTGAATCTACACTTTTACTATGAAAAATGGTTTGCCAGGAAACCCATGTCTCCTCCAGACAAGACTGAAGAGCAAAAAGTGATTCCAGAGCAATGATCACATGTTCACTGGACACAAACACATCTAGTGATGTTTTTTAACGTAGGAAAAAAAACAGTCTTGAGAAAAATTAGGCTATTGGTCTCTTTCCCTCTCTTGACTGCCTTTCAAAACAGTGTAATTTGAGAGTTCTCTGAAATGTGTGTATGTACAGCCTGGTTGAAGTGGTAGGGCACTGAATGGCACTTTGCTGTTTTAAAATGCACTGTTCAATCTACAGCAAACCAGTATTTCTTTGCTGAATTGTGTAGAGTAAGCAGACTGTTCATGACAGCTCTATGAATAATAATTGTGAATTCATCATGATGCTTTTGCTCCTGCTGGATTTTATTATGCAAGGCTGTTCCACAGTAACTATTATTGAGCTGCAACTTATAGAGAAGCTTAAAGGTTGCAAGTTCAGTAGAGAAAAGCTGTTTTCTCATTTTTCTAATTTATTTCTGCATTTACAACAACTCTCAGTTTAACATCTTATACAGACTTAATCTTCTACCCTCTTTCCGTGTGGAGGGTGAAGATTCAGGAGAAAGATAGGCAGTTCTAAAAAGTCATCACTCAGATAGTTTTTTCCTCTCCTCTTCATTCTCTCCTTCACCTGTCTCCACTCTTTCCAGCCACTTCCTGTTAAGCCAATGATCTCCCAGCCTGGGCAACTGTATAAACGTTCCCACTTAGCATTTTCCCTGTGGGACCTCACCTACTTGTCTCCTGATGCTTGCTAGAAGCTTTGGCAGCCCAGAAGGGCTAACAAAATGCACAGGAGGAGGACACAGAGACCTAGAAAACATAAGAAGGGAAAGCTAGAATTTGAAATCATGAGTTCTGAATGTTCATCTGCCTGTTCTTTCCCAGGAGCTGCCGCTGTGTAGCATTGCCACTTTCCAGGGTGACGACAGGCAAAGGAGAGGTTCAGTTCACACCCATCTCCTTTCCTAGCTGGTAACTCCCACAGTCTACCAGGGCCAGAGGGTTAAGGTCAAGGTCATTCAGAATCAGGTCATCCTTTGGGTCCACTGAAAGTGCCTCTGGATGCCCTGCATGCTTCAGGGCTCTGAAAAGAAATGTGGGAGCTTTCTGAGCAAGAAGATACTCAAAGGCAGTTGGTGCAGCAGAGGCCATGCTGTGGATCAGCTGGATATTAATGTCCTTAGCCAGACAAACCTTTTCAGTGCAGTGATTTTCTGCATTTTCTGTATTTGTTAAGAGTAATCAGTCTTGAGAGTTATGATGTTGTCATGAACAATTTTCGTCCATATATAATGAAAGAGCTGTAGTGGTTGTGTAAGCAAAACCTGGAGAAGCCCATGTAGGGAATACATGAGATATAGACTGGTTTACTGATTTTGTCAAAGAGAAATGTGTTCAAAACACTATAACATAAAGGAGAGTAACTCTAGTACTTTTTTTTTCTTTTCACCACTGTTAGAGCCTTTTGAAGCAACAGTAACATACTGCTATTTTTTCTGGGAAATCGTTACCTGGGAAGTCATTCTGCTTTTGTCCAGTGTGCAAAAGGCAGCAGATGGGATGCCAGCTAATTGCCGTTGCTGTTTTCAGCTGTCACTCTTTCTTATTCTTGCCTATTTTTCTTTCTCTGAATTGATTGTGGCTACTAACGTGGAGCACAGGAAAATGCCCATCACAAGTCTCAGCTTGCAGGCTGACCAAAAAGAGCGAAGCAACGTCCCAGGGATCTCAGCAACTGCTGTTATGTACTGCAGCCCTGAAAGTGCTCCCACACTGTATTTATCTCCTGCAAGCGTGTTTGAGAGGATTATGTCAATGCCATACTGTTCCAGATTTTGTAAGAGGGTCTATCTAATTTTCTGTCTGCATATGCTAGAAAAGTAGAAGGCAAGAAGTAAAATTTAGAAGTATGACAAAAGAAGATTAAAGACTACTTCTTGCTTTTTCCTATTGTTATCTAGATATCTGCATGCATCTGCAGATTCATCTCTTTTTTATTAGTTTTTCTTTCTTATACTACATTTTATTTTTAAGAGACTGGGGCTGTGCTAACACACAATACAAAGGCATAAGTCCAACCTTCAATATATGCAATATCATTACTTAAATTTTTTTTTAATATCTCTTTTCTTTTCCAATTTTTTCTATAGTTATGAGATTGTTATTTGTTTTCAGTTTTCCTCTTTTAAATTAAATTTTTTCTCTTCTGCTTGTTCATTGCTGATTTTTGTTAATGCAAGACAAAACAATAAATCATTTCTGGTTTGAACAAAGCACTCCTGAGATATATTGTGTCTTTCAGTGTATGTCTCTGAAGTCTTTAATGCAAATATGTCTCCATCTTGGGAAAATCTATGAAAAGGCATCTCAGGACCTGTGAGAAATTTCATCCATTCATTTCTTTTTCTTTTGTCTCTAGCATATTCATACAGATTTCTGGAAGAGGTTAAACTGTAACAAAACTTAGAGCAAACTACCACCACAAAAAAATAACCAACCAGCCAATCCCAAACTCCTGTCATTCTTATAAAAAGGAGTTTCCCTCACAACAGTGCTGTATGGTATCAGTTAACCTCGGTGGCATATGTCAATATGCATGTGTCACTGATGGTTTTTGGTAAATTATGCTATAGTTGTCACATTTTTTCCTGGCAGCATCTCCCAGCTGCTGTACTTTGGGGAATTAGGTTGCAGGAATGAAAACATGATGCGTCTGGTGCTGTGGCATGCCAAGGGAAATGAGATCATAGTGCAGCTGATTAATTTCTCCATGGGAATTCAGTGGGTACCTTTTGGAAACAAAAACTCATAAAGTGTGGGTAACCTCAGGCAAAAAAAGTGTGTGCATGTTGCCAAGAGGGAAAGTCACTATGAACTGAATTCTCTTTAAAAAAGGCACTAATGATACTGATCCTAAGGACTGCTCTTTTAAATATCCAGTGATTTATTTGCACCCAGTTGTTTGAAAGAAGACTCTTTACTTTGCCTTGCACTGCTGCAAGTGCAAGACAAAATTGTCTGAGAAGCATTTGTTTTGAAAGCCTCTTTGGTACTTCAAAGTCCTATTAGTGTAGTTGTTGAGGTCTGTATCTAGGTTAAAACCTGACCAGCAGAGCTCAGACATCCCTATTTTGTATGATTACCAGCTATATAAAGTTGTCTGGCCCAAAAGGCTCATAGCGAATTCCTCAGCAGAAGATTCTTTTGCAGACTTTCTTCCTCTGTAATAACTCTTCATCTAATGAGAGCAGAAGGGGTTTAGGAAGTTTCTTTGTAGAAGGGAATACAACAACTTGCATTCTGTGATGCAAGGCCAACCTCTGAAAGATACTGATGGGACATCTAGCCCAACACTTCTGACAGGCAAAGGGCACAGAAAAATGGAATCTCATGTTACAAAGGATGACAAGAACCAGAAATTTACCTTAAATGATTTGAGCTGTCAAGTCCATGTCACTACAGTGGTTGATCAACTGGTCCATCAGCTGGCAGGGAATAACCCTGAGCAGCCCTGAAGAGAAATTATAAGGGACTATCAGAGATATGCTGTTGAGAATTATTAGATACTTGAAGACCATCATCCAGAGAAGAAAATAATTGCCACATCAGTGGCCAAGGTATGGATCTGGAGAGGAAATGCAGGACAGGGCTTTTAAAAGATGGAGGGGGAAAAAGATGCTATTTAGAGCTTTGCCTAAACTTTTGTGGCTGTATGGGAAAGATTTCCCTAATTCCCACAGGTCTTGCAGCAAGTCTGCCATGATTGTTTAAGCACATAGGAACGTGCAAGAGAATGACAAAACTGATCCTGAGTTTGAGAGCTGAAGGAAAATGGTGAAGTTGTCAACAGCAATGAGCAGAGGAGGAAGAGTGGCAGGTTCAAATTAAAGACTTACCTGTGATATTTTTTGCTTCAACTGACAGGGAATCATCCTGGATACACCAAACTGTCAATTCAACTGATAGAATAGAACAGAAACAGACTGGACAGAGAGGTTAAAATGTTCAGCCTGGGAATTACAGCAGAAAGCAAGAGAAAAAGGTATACAATGAGAAAACAGTCTGTAGTGGCTTTGAGAGGGTCCTATGAAGAAGTGAAAAGGAGCTGCTGTAAAAGATGCTGAAAGAGCAATAAAGAAGGATGATGGAAAGCCACAAGGGGGTACTGCCACAAAAGCCAGGCCAGGAAAAAAGTGATCAAGGGTATCAGATTAGACAGGAAGGTCAAAGAGGACACAGAGATTCCCCGTGTTAGCCAGAAAGAGGTCATTTGAGACCTTGGTGAATTAGTTTGAATGGGGAGGGCTGGAGCCAGATTGCAATGAGTCAGAGGAAAGGAAATCAATGCAGTGGTCGTAAACAGGCCTTTCAAGTCACTCAGAAGTGAAAGGGAGAAGGGAGTGCTGGGAGAGAAAGAAAAGCTGACCTGTTTGCACTGGAACTTCACAAACAACGTACTGCTTATTTCTTCCCCTTTCTCAATGTATGAATTACTTTTTTTTCTTTTTCTGGTTTTCTGATTAATTTTGTTGTTGTTTTTATTTTTTTTATTTTGAAGATCAGAAAAGTTTCCAGACTCTCTCATTCTAACAATCGCCCATTAATGTATCTCAGGCACCTACCCAAGGAAATGCATATAAATAGCAGTCTGTAGGAATTTATGTCTCTTAAATTTATTATTCAGTCTTGATTTAACCATAGAGCTTCATTTGTTTTCATGATTACTGCTTGTATGATGTCTGGTACTGGAGTTCATTGGTGCCAAGCTAAAATTAAATTTGGTTTTAAATCCCTGGAACTCCTACAGAAACATGAAGTGAGCGATTGTACTATAGAATACAGTGTAGAGAAATCTGACTTACCATGCTGTTTCTCCAAAAACATGTTTAGTCTTTTCAAGGCATACGTTTGTCCCACCAAACACAGATTTTGCCAACCTGGCAACATTTAAAAGATATGAAAACATTGTGATAGAAATGCAGTAGCTTAGGATTTAGTCATATAATTTTCACTGAAATAAAAAGGTAGCTCACAATGGGAAACATTTGGCAATTACACGGGAATATGGACTTGTGATTTCTGGCACTGCTTTTGGGGTCAGTAAGTACCTGTGCCTGGAAGAAAAACAGAGTAGCAGTGTTGAGAATTTCTACAACCGGCTGGAAACAATTCTTGCTGTCTGATTTTAAGACCACAGTTTTCATGTGCTACCCTTTGCTCATGGTGTCTCAATTATGACAGAACGAACACCCAAAAAAAAAGAAAAGTCCCTTTGAAATACAGTTTGATCCTAAAAATATGACTGAAGAAATAGATGTGCTGAACAGCAGGCAGCCATGCAGTCATATCACTGGTGACCCATAGTGCCTTCCTATGTGACCTGTAAAAGATTTTAGTCATGGGTGTTCCTTACAGTAATTGCTGATGGATAAGGAGAGCAGCTGCAGAGACCTTTCTAACCATGTGCCCTCTCTGTGGGTGTCAGCCTGGGACCCCCAAATCTCCCCATGCCAGAGGCAGGCTGCCCCCCAGGCTCAGATACATTTTGTTTCACAGTTTATCATCTGTTGTCCCACCTGTAAAGTAATTATCCACAAACAAAAGTAAGAGAGCACCTAATGAAGACTACAGTACATCTTTAAAAAGAAAATCACCTTCCTCTCCTCCAGAGCAACAAAGCAGTTTATCTGACTTGATTATTTTTCCTTGATATTTAAATCAATAATTTCATCCATGTTAAATGAATACCATCTACAGCAGACTTAATTTCAAGTTTCGAATAAATAATCTTAGAGATTTAGCTCGTTTTTCAAATAGTGAATTACTCTCACTTCAGATTTTGCAAATGTGTTTTTGATTTGCAGACGTGGCTAGAATACTCTGCACAAATACATCTCCAGCTATGCTGTGCTCTGAAGGTGTCTCCAAAGACTATTAATGTGATTGGTCACCTAGTTTTTATAGAAACCGCACCCATGATTTGATGATGCTTACAATTTAAAAAGCAAGAAACGATTACCTTTAACAAGCTGTGAATAATCTTGATTGCACACACACACAGACACACACATTTAGTTCATTTACATTTGAATACAGGTATTCGGACTGAAGTTGTCTGCTAAATTTCTTATAGGGAAAGTCCACAGAAAGAGCCAGAGCTTAAACCTCTGAGCGGAGCAATGATTATGGGCTACATTCCCCGCATGACACCCTGTACTGTTACTGTGGGCAAGGTAAATATGGGAGTGCTTCAGCCCAAGAACACAGCTCACTGTCTCTGCCAGTGCCCAGCCAGGTGCCATCTCTCCACTCCACGTGACTGGCACACAAGAACCAACCCGCCTGGCAGTGTTTCCATCCTCCCACAGAAACACAAATGTGTTGGAAAAGTCATTATTACCTCTTCCAAGTTCCCTTTGGTCACACATGGGGCTGCACAGGGGCGAACTGGCTGTTATACCCAGGCAGAGCAATTGCTCCTCAGCATCTGCTTGGTGTCTCCAGGGTTGGAGCTGTTTGGCATCACACTGCTTTCTCAAGGTCCTGTAACATGGCTACATCAGATATAGACATTTGCATGCTGTGGGAATTTTTTCTAGCAAGTATTCACCATACAGAATATTCCCCCTACTTTCTTTGTCTTTAATATATCCTCAGGAATAAAACTTAGTAGTAGTAAATACATTGCACGCAAGCACATGAGATTCCAAGGATTACTTATGAAGTATCTTACAGTGATACCTTGTGCTCAGTATTTCTCCCTGGTGTATGTTACGTGCAAAAAGCAGAATTTCTATCTAAGGATTTTGTTTAGGTGGGTTTTTTCCATATTAATCAGGCCATGTGAAATTTTGCAAATTCACAGTCATAAACTCATTTATCTTGCAAAAGACCTCTATGATCAAGTCCAACCAATACTACAGGTATTGCCAAGAAGTCTAATTAATCCTATGACATCTGAAAAAAAAGAAATTCATAATTTTTCCAAGCATTCTTATATAGTTCCTACCTGATAGGCACTATTGACCAAATATTCTCCAGGGAGTAAACACACAACTGTGTAAGATTTTCACATTACTGTACACATCAGAAGGTCAGTGGAAACATTGCAAACAATGTCTGTTTGTATTTTTGCAATGTTCCTTGGATTTATGACAGCACTGCCTGATGCACTCTCAACTTCTGAACTGCATCAGGCAGAACAAAGGGATTCTGAATTTTGCCTTTCCACATTTCAGTGCTAAGAAGCTGGAAAGTGTTGACTTTCAATGAAGTCACCTTTTCTCGCAAAGTGAAGAAATATACAGAAAAGGGGCACAGTTGAAATGACACAGTGCTTCGAAAGGATGAGGGAATCTTTGCAATTCTAATTATTTACATAACTGTAATCACTAAGCTACAAAAGCCCTGTTCTCATCCTCCCATTAAAAAAATGAATGATTTGGGCCAATTTTGACAATTTGTCGTCATTCTATAAAAAGTGTAATGGTATGTGTTCCCTCAGCAATTATTCTGCTAATAGGGTTTCAGGACGCCGCAGCTCTGAGTCATGACCTCAAATTCTTTGTATGCACAAGAAAGTGCCAGTTGGAGTCAGTGGGATTTGATGAGCAAGTACTGAAGAACACATTTAATAAGCATGAGGGGCAAGGAACAACAGGGCAATGTGTCTGAGGGGGAGGCTGTTTTGTTATTGTGGCCAGCAGCTGGAGCAGGTTGGATAGGAGAGCATGCTTGAATCTGCCCTCAGTACCACATGTTAAATAGCACTAACAGCACCTGTTGAGGTGCAGATTGGAAATTCAGAATAAATTCAGAAGACAGGCATAAAATGGGAACTTATTTCCCATAAACGCAGAATTTTATCCCTTACTGTGAGATAAAGACATTCAATCACATACGATGTTTATTTTATTACTGATAAACACTTAGCAGTTATGCAGTCAAAACAGTGTTCTGCCCAAGAGGAACAAATGTAAAACAGTTTTAAGGAATGAAAATAAAGCACTCCCAAATAGTATGCAAACTATTTCAGAATGGTTCCTGGTTTTTTTTTCCATGAAGAATTACACATTGCATTATGTATGTTAATACAATGCACTTCCATTAAATACAAAATAATAATGTGACAGAGTTAAGGAGCAAGCAGAATTGGACACTTAGCCTGAGGAACTGGGCTCAAAAAGTTTCTATCAGTTTTATTCATACATTTCCTACCCTCTTTAATTTTAGACTAGTCAGAGTTCCCTTTGCCTCATTCTGTAGAAGGTCGTGCTAAAAACCTACGGCTTTTGTGAACAAAGGCTGTGGAAACTCGGTCACCTGAAAAGGCACAGTGGTCACATCTTCTCCAAAGTCACACCTTTTGATCATTTCCGTATTTTTCAAATGGAGAGCTTGATCTCTGCTAGGTATATCAACAAGACTCATTTGTATCCTTAAAAAATGTCTCAATTAATTCAGTATTAATTAATATTCTTGTACGTTTCTATTTTGTATGACTTTCATAAGTCCCATATCCCTAATTACTCTGCTAATTAGAGGAAAGTCTCATGCTTGTAATATTTGCACCTGCCTCTGGGATTTTTGTAGAGAGCAAATTTTAAAAACGAAGTTTTAATGCATCCAATATCAATGCTGTTTGGTATTTCTTCTAAATTGATGACAATGAGAAGACCTAAGGGTTGTACATGTTTTCAAAGACTGTATCTGAACTGTGATTTCAGGAATGACCTGAAATCACACATTCAGCAGCACCACACTCTACTTTCCCCTTCCTGTCCTGGTCCTTGAGGTGAGGGGCTGGGGAAGGGGAAGCCCAGACAGGCAGGTGTGAAAGCTTCCATCTCCCTGCTCAGAGAAGCTGGGCAGCAGGACTCCAGAGCACAGCATGTGATATTCCTGCCCTCTGCTTAAACACAGCCAAGGCCTACAGCTCTCAACTGAACAAAAGAATGCACATAAAGAGAAAAGGTCCTGAACATATGCAAAGGGATTTCTGCCTTAGCTTCAGATTGTGTGACATGCCAGACTAGGTCCTCAGGTAGTAAATATCTGTTATGAACAAAGTCTCAATTACATACGTAGTCCTCAAAGAGTTTTCTCAATGACAAAGGAGTTAAGGTAGTTGGCCTCACCAACCACTTGGCTCCGCATTTTATTTATGGCTTTGCAGCTTCTTCCTCTGACAGGGCACCCCTGAGTCCCAGATGCTTTTGCTGTTTTACAAGAAAGAAAAAAATAACATCAAGAGGGAGAAGAAAACCAGATTTAAGATGACTTTTCCTTGTCAAAGTTCTGCAGCAACCACAGGCCACCTGAATAAGGAGATTTAGGGTTAAGATACATATTTTAGACAACACATAGACTGTATTTACTTCCAGAGTAATTTTCTGTCCATCAAAATAGTGTTGAAAGAAACATCATTTCTCATTCCCAAAGATTTCGTGATGCTGATGATGGGCTGAAGGCAGCTTCGATTCACTTTCTATCAAATGCACCATTGTCTTCCTGGTTCTGCCTTCCATCTGAATCTTAGGCATCACATCCTGGCTACAGCTCTGATTGCATCTGAGTTTTGAAGACAGCCTCCTCTGTGCTCCTCTGCCATGCTCAGGTGTGCCCACCAAAAGGAATAAGCATTTTAGACTTCCTCTTCCTAGAGAGTGTATTATAATACTTTTCCATCCCATGTAAGGCTTCCAGTTGTCATCATTTCTGAAATTTTCCTCCAAATTTCCTGCTTCTTCTTCAGTAGCACTAAGCAGGTCAGAAATTAAGTCATTTGATTGAGAAGTAATTCAACATCTCAGTTGTTGCTGTTGTAAACTTGCTCTTTCAAAGAAAAGCAGATAGAAGTTTTCTCATGGGTTGGTAAGGAGCTTTTCACAAAGGACTAACCTATTCTTCTGACACCTCATGCAAAAAGCATACTAAAAAACTCAGGTAGAGGTATTTTCTGATGGGGACATACCAGCATTGTGAAATCAGGCAGATTATGAAGTCAGGTAGAGGGTGAATTCTTATCCATAAAATAATGATTTCTAACCTTTAGAATGCACTTGTTATATAATATTAAAGAGGGAAAACACATTTCAGGCTTTTAGGGTACCAAAAGATTGTTGAAGGTTAGTGATGGGAAAAAATAAAGAAAATAAAGAAACATTTTAGCATGGATCAGTACAAATGAGTGCTTCTTATACTGTCACTTTTAAAGTCAAAGTTTCCATACTATTAGCTAGCAGAATAGTTGCTCATTTCGCATTTTTTAACTCTATGCTCTATTCAGTGGCACTTACTATGAGGAACTAAAATTTATTACAGTTTGCAGGAGTTTTATGACTTGGAACAGCAGTGATTTAAAAGGAGTGAACATTTTAGTAACTTTTTTTTTCTACTGTGCCATCCAATTGTTAAATGGAAAAAAACATACATAAGAGGATTAGGCAAAATGATGAATAACTGCCAGTTTCTTTCTCTTTGTAGAGTAACACAATATATCAAAGGTTTAAACCATTTCAGACAAGTTTAAACTTCCTAGTAGCGTAGCATAAAAGAAAGCATTATTCAGCATATAGCATTTGCAGACTTTCTAGTTTTTAAAAGAACATAGTGATGCCTGCAGAAGTTAATGCATGTCCACAGGGTCATGTTAATATGAAGTACATGGAGAGAAATAGGTCAAACTTCGCAGCAGTTGAATCTAAAGGTGACCCAGGCTCAAAATCTAAGCATGAGGAACTCTGAAAGGACCAGACTGTAATTATAAAGATAAAACATGCACCTGAGACTCCTGAAAGCCACTGTGGTCATTCTAGATAGACACTGTGGTACCAATGCAGAACTGCACAAAGATGCGGGTAATGTACTCAGACTTTCAAAGACTTCATCCTGGATGCGGAGCATCTGTGTAATAAGAATGTAAGGAATCCGGCCAGACGTCTGAACACAGCTTTCCAAGTCCAGGTGACCGTGCTGACTGGGGCTGTGCTCAGCTGAGTGCCCAGGCTGCAGAGCACTGCCACTCCATTGTGCTGAAAGGTAGTCGACCAGGAGGGCAAAGTGAGGGCCAAGAGCGTGGCCTCTGATCATGCCCCAAGTTGAGCAGAATAACCAAAGCAAGATGCTGAGGGTGACACAGAGAGTTCCAGCGAGGAGCCAAACATCTTCATGATGACCATGACCCAGCTCTTTGACTGGAGTGGGAATGTCACCGCCTGTATCTGCATGCTGCAGGTCAGCTTGGTGAGTGAGCAAACACAGCTCACATCCACTTGAAAAGTACCACCTAGACATAACTCTCTGTAAGGCAGGAATGAATAAATGGCTGACTGATCAAAAGCGATGGGATGCCTGCAGCTCCCAAGCCTCGCAGACAAAGACTTGTAGATTCAGATTTTTCCGACAGCTGCATGCAGACAAGCTTGTGTAACTCTGCCCTGGACCGAGCAACGCTGTGAGGCAGGTATGCAAGCCAGGCCTTGTGCAGATACCTCAGTCATGGGCCCTTCCCATGCTATGGGGTACAGGAGGAAGATAGGATCCCTTGGGGATGCACAAAAGCTCTGAGCATATTTTTTTCCCCAGAAGCAGTGAAATAATGGGAAACAGCTATGGGGAGGGTGATCGCTGGCATGATTTCCTAGCAGTGCAGCCATTGTCAGTGAGCTAGGGCGTGAGCATGGCCAGAAAACATGGAAAGTCTAAAGAAATAACAAAGTCCTGCATAAGTGGCCCAGGCTCTCCTGGTCTCACAGGAAATATCAGGAAGGAAAATATCCTTTCCTTCCAAATTTGAAACATTCTTCATTGCATGCAAAGAGGAGTGAGATGCATGTTTAGCCAATCAAAGTGAATCACAAGCACTTTTATTGCTGGGCCACCCTCACCCTCTTTCCATTGCTTGCCCTCAGTAGACTCAGGCAATTTTGGCAAGATCTGGGAGACATGCCAGAGCCTTGGGCAGGTCACACTTCTAGCATCCAAAGTGAGGGGAACATGGGGACACCTCAGGACCTGGTGACAGCTGGAGCCCCCTGGTTGTATGTAGCCAGCTCCACTGTGTTATTCCTGCCCTGGCTGGCAGGTGGGAGACACAGGGAGCCATGCTGGCACGGGCTAAAGTCTCAGGTCTCTAACAGGGGTGAGCTGTGGGAGGAATATGGGAATATGGCTTTGGAAACTGGGACAAAGCTAGGAAAACTGCACCTGAAGTGCTGAAAGCAAGACTACAGAGGAGAGAAACACATGGGGAATCATAGCTGGTAGTTAGGCTGGCAGTCGTAGCAGAGAGATTAATAACTTCCTATTTTTTGTACCTTCAGAAAAAAGTACTGAAGCATAATAAATAACAGAAATGGGTTAGTATAAAGGAGGGAAATAAAAAAGTGTAAATTACTAACTACTCGCATTTGGATTTTTACCCTAAAGTTCTCCTCCTTTCAAAATAACATGGGATTTCTGTTTTAATTTCTTAATGTGAAGTTCACCGTGAAATATTATTCTCAGGCACCAACATCAAAACTGAAATAGGTAGTTAGAGAGACAGTTATGGATAGCTACTTAGATCTATATGATCTTCACCTACTATTCTTTCGTTGCAGTTTGAACCTAATATTTGATAAATTCTTTGTCATGTCACACCTAATTAAGAACAAAATATGGTAATCATAGCTGAATGAAAAATTGGTTTCTCACTGGATGGGGGAGGGAGATGGGAAAGAACAAGACAGATTTAGAAAGCTGTCTCCCTCCAACACCAAGATAAATCCAAGTCTCAGAAAATCAGCTAGAGGCAAAAGTCTCTGTAGATCTGGTTTTCATTTTCATGCTAGCTTAAAAAAAAAGACATTTCAATTCAAGCTAATTTTCATCTAGAAAATATTAGATTTATCAGTTTATTCTTATTAGGCAAAAATGAAGTGAAATAATCTATCGACATCAACTAGTATTATATCAATGAATCAACATCTTCAGAAACAAAGGCATAGCCAGGAAATTCCTACCTCATCTTGTAGATGCTCCAAGTCCCATCTTTCCCAGACTAAGGCTACTTGTTTTCTGAAACAGACAATTGAACCGTGCTTTTCTGTAACTCATATTTACTCAGCATTTATTGACACATTTTTTATGCCAAAAAGATCAGACTTCAGTATGATTAAAAAATCCAGCTCAGGCTTTCCTGTAGAAGATATCTAAATAGCATGACGATGAGCAAGATCCCCTTTTAGCCTGCAGGTAAAAATTGATGTAGAGGTCAGCAGATGGACTGATAAGTATGAAGTACCTGCCAGATTACTATAACCTTCAAGAACACTTGGCATATTTTATGATATCCATTGCCGTAAGGTGATGCAGATTAAAAGGTTAACAAATTTATACATGCCTCTCACTCTCATTTCTAGCATGGATCTTTCCAAAAGTGTCACATGTACTCATCCTCATTGAAGACTAAACGCACAACAACTTTGAAGTGTTAAAACAAGATGTTTTAGAGTTCTGGGAAAGCAAACCTGGGCCACAATAGTTTCAACAAAGCAAAAATAGCTCAATGTTTCATAGCGCAAGTGAACTGTCTGATTTTTAGAAACTTTCCCAGACACTTTCACTCTTATTCTGTGACCTGGTATTAAATATGTAACATCAATGAAACCCGAATGGAAACAGTTTATGGGATGAAAAAACTTAATTAAATTCTGCAGAAGTTGCTTCATTTTAATTATGTAACCAAGACTGCAGCAGCCTAAGTATTAGCCCCGTCTGTTGTAGCTCTTTCAGTGCTTTAGTGTGCATTGCACACATACTTCCAGCAGAGAATAAAGGCACTGCCTTCTAAAAGTTGTTTGCCATTTTCAGTAATTGCACAGTTCTACAAACATATCTCCACATTCAGGTATTATGTCCATAAAGCCATCACTTGCTGAAGAGCCTAGTTACTTTGATAATAACTTTAGGAAATTCATTTCTGCAGAGGTATTTTTAATAGTTACCTGGCTAGAAATGATTGAAGTGTTTTTGAAGGTAACTGAATACTTGCTTTTCTCTGATGCTTGTCCTAAGTATTTCCCTGTAATGTATTCCTATTGTCTGTGTGCTCCATAACAAGAAATGCTGTATTCCTCAAACAATAAATGCAATCCTTCAGGTGCTGCCGATTCAGTTATTGCCTTTACAGGTGGATAAGTAGTTGCTGGGGTTGGATTTGTTCCACTAAATTGCTTTTATGTCTTCTAACAGCAGCACACTTAAGGATGCTCTTGCTTTCCTTCTGGTGTTTAGTGGAAGCTGTACTTTTTATTTGAGTCATTTGCTAAATCTGTACTTTGCCTTACTTTGTTCACCTTTTCTTTCCCTTTAAAACTTCTTCTATTCTCTCTGTCTCTCTTAGTGAAGTCTAGCTTCTGACTGGGAAAGTGGGACTGAAAGTGAGGAGGAGGGCAGGAGGAGAACCTCTGCCAAGCACTGAACATGCTCCTGTATTGGTGGCACAGCAGGCAACTTTGCCATGCAGACAGGCACTGGCAGGGCTGCTCATGCTGTTCCCTGGGGAATGAGGACAAAAGCCCTCCACCTCTGGCACCCAGGGGCAGCCAGTTGTGAGGTAATGAGCTGCAAGGGGAATACCCCAGCTGACTATGGGCACTGGTCACCTGTGAATTACTCTTGGGAGGGGAGAGTAGTAGAGAGGCATTCTGGATCACAGGTTTGTCCTTCTCAGGGCAGATTTCATACAGAGCCTGGCTTGATAATCTGCTCAGATCTAAAATTTAACTCTAAAGCTGTAGTTTTTCTCTCTGAGCAAATCAAATTTTCCTTAAGGAAACGTAAAGGAGAAGATGAAAGATATTTTCTTTTCTGGAGGATGTTTCCAAAGGGGGAAAAAATGTAGTAACTTTTGAAGCTGGCTTTAAAGTTCAATTTTCAAACTCTGATTGGTCCATTCATAAATCCTCCCACAAGTCAAATAAAAACTCATGTAGCTTTGCCTAAATATAATTTACTTTTTATTTTACTTATTTTTCAGCCTGTCTTCATCTTCTACCTCATTCCCTAGGAAACGACTAACCTTCCTTCCCATTTATCCTTTCAGCCTCCAGGCTGAATATAATTTGGTTTCCCTTACTACTACACATGCTTTAAAACATAGGGAAAACATGCATTTCCAAGGAAAAAATATATAGCAAGGTGTCACCAGGAAGACTTGAAAAGAGAATGAAATAAGCAAGACAAGCATAGTAAGGGATATTAAAAAAAAAAATTCAAACTCACCAACAACAAACCCAGATTGAGACATGTAACGCAAATCTACACTGGAACAAAGGAAAAGTAAACAAAGACATTTCAGTACTAGAAGTATTTTAAATTTCTTCATTTTTTAAAGTAGTTTCTTCATTCCTTCCACCCACCCCCCCCCACCTCCTTCTTCTTGAGAACACAACAAAGGGCCAGCATCATTCACCCTTAGTAGCACCTTACTACAGAAAGTAGAGAAAATAGCTCATGAAACCAAATTTCTCTGCTTAGGTAGAACAGGTAATTGATAGTTCGTGACCAATTATGCTAATTAGTGCATCCTATTTATGCACCTGTCTTAGCCATTCAGCTGAACTTGGGTAGGTTGTAGAAAAGACTGATGGTTTTGTCCTGGAGAAGAAAGGAAACCCAGTTCATTCCCATTGGATGTAATCTCCTTTTGAAGAAGATTCATTAATTTCTTTCCCCAACTCTAGAAATGTGGCTGATTTTTCCTCTCTTGCTAGAGTAACTGGGGTGTATTCTCCTCTTAACCACCCTGCAGAGAAATGTTTCTGCTATTATAATTAAAATAGATACAGAGGCTGGTTCAGTAGCATGCTATACTCCCATCTGTTAAGGGAGCAACAATATCCACTAACAAGGTGGTAGGCCAGTTTCAACAGGGCAGAAAAAGCCAAATGAAGATTAGCTTAGAGAGGAATTTCACCAAACACAGCAAGTGCCATATTTTCTGCCAGTAGGACCTTCTGTTTGCAAACAATGCCAACACAGAGCCAAAAGTTTCATTACGCAGGACTGTAGGACCTGTGGATGCAACCTAATGAATCAATTCCCCTCCTCTGCCTCCAGTTTCCTTGTCAAGATGACTAGGCAGAATTCCACCTTCAGTAGCATAATACCACTATTTATCTGCACTCTCTGGTTATGTTTGCAGCAGGACTTCCCAAATGCTAAGCCCTCTCCACTTTCATTTAATACCACCACTTGCCTGAGGGTCTCTTCTGATGAATTCTTGTGCATAGACATAGAAAGTTCAGGTTTGAATCACTACCCTTTGGAAATCATATTCTTTCCTGGGCATCTGTCCCTATAAAAAGGAGGAGCCAGGAAGGATTCTTTTGATAGATTTTTTTGATGAAAAATCTAGCAAGAACACAGCAATATTATATCTGAAAACTGTTTATTGAAAAAAAAAGGAAAAAAAGGAGGGGGGCTGGGAAATGAACAGAAGACAGGGAACAGCTTTACCACAGCACCTCGGCTATTGATCGGCATCGATTTGGCATGTGGAGCATGCGTGTTGCGTGGTGAGCTGGGTGCGATGTCCAAGCGAAGCTGGGTACAGGCAAGGACGCAGGGCAAAGTGGCAGCAAGGCAGGACAGGTGCGAGGGCGAGCCAGCAGGCAGGTGGGCAGGCAGGCAGGCAGGCGAAGATGGGTGCGGGCAGCGAAACAGGAACGATGGCTGGAAACTGGGTGTGGGCAGCGACTACAAGCTGCAGATGGTGACCGCGGAGCACGAGGTTCTCATGGTGACAAGCTAGTTCTCAGAACTGTCACAGCAAGGTGAAGCAGGCACGGGCAGGGAAAACAGGACCACAGGGAAGAGGGTGTGGAGGCAGGAGCAGAAGGGGCCAAGCAGACCTCCCCAGCGACCCAAAACAAAAAGACCTCCTGGTGTGGCAGCCAGCTGCCTTTGTGTGCTCCCAAATTCCTCCCCCAACTCAGCTTTGCGGGGCCGTTTTTGGCGGGCATTTGGGCATTGCCTCTGACAATCCCAACAACCAAAGTTGAGGCAAACTAAAAACGGCTGAATTGGCTTCTCACAGCATCTTACACATCTCAAGGGAGAGATTGAGAAAAGCAAGGAACCTAGCTTAGTCTTACATAGCACCTTTCAGGCACCTTTCATCCACCAACACCTGGCAGCAGTGTGAACTGGATGCTCCCAGCCATCCTTACTCAATATTTTAAAGGCATGTGGCTTAGCTTCAGGACATCCTGAATAGTCAGAGGCACTTCCCTCTGGCCTTGAGAAAGAAAATTCAACCTAAAATGCACCTGAATTTCAGAGATGTCTGGCTTCTTTTCCAGTACCACTACTTGGTGCCCACTTGAGGAAAACCTTTTCTGAAAGGATCACCCACAGTGCAGTCAGACAGTGAAAGGGTGCTGGTCTTGCTTTGGGGCTCCTTAAAATGTTATGAAAGAACATGTAAGGATGTTTTTGCTATAATATGTTCAAATGCCACAATTGGTAATCTTGGCCTTAGAGCAGTAGGTGGTGTGCCCTAACACAAGAAATGAATGCAAACTTATTACTTATAATAACTTGTACAAAAACAATTAGTGCTATAAAATAGCACTATATTATGCCTTCCAGCCTTCTCCAGCTAGATTTGGCCAAAGGCCTTCTGCTATAACAACCTGGATGTATATTTGAGGCAATCTAATAAATAATTAAAGGAACTACCTACCTTAATGAATTTCTTGGAACTTTAATATTTTATTATGAGAATTTCTTGTTCAGTTTTCCAAACAGATCATGAGAGAAAGGCACTTGATCACTGGGTTTACCCCAGTTCCTGTTGTTTATAGCTTTTAAAGTGGCCAAAACCCTAGAAGAAACAGAGGGCTGGAATCAACCATAACCTGATATGATGAGAGAAAAAAGAAGAGCATGAAGTTCAGCATTTACACAGCTCTTATTCCACTGTGTGACCCGTGGTAGACAGGTACACAGGAAAGTGGTAATGGAAAACTAAATCCCCTATTACCCTTCCGTCTGGATCTCCCCTGAGGCAAAATCTGCTCCTACAACACATTTCATTTCTCTAATGACCATTTTTTAGTGTGTATAAAGCACTCTCTATTTATATCACTCCAGTTAGTATTTGCAGTAAAAGAAAGCTTAATTGGGACCTCCAATGCAATTAATGCATAGATATAATTCCAGTGAGAAAGGACTATAAGGCAGGACTGACAGGGAGTTCTGTGTGGCTGTGGCTGATGAAAGAAGAATGCTACTTGTAATATGCTGACACTGTACAGAATTAGGCTTTGTGTTCCCTAGTCATAAAATGTCTTTTGGGATGAAAGGCAGACATTTTGGGTTAGTTAGCTCCTATTTAATTACGTGGCTTCCAATCTAAAAGGGTTTATTGAAAGTATTCAAAAAGGGAGAAGAATGGAAAGAACTCACACATATTTTTAGTTTACTCTGAAGTTTTTCATTATGCAAGTACTCAGGCACCTCACCAAAATAAATTCTGAGTGAAAACCAGAACAGCTTTCATATTTTAAATAGTATTAGACAATGTTAGGGAGTTCACAACTTCACTCAGAAATCTCCCTCATTTGTTTTTTTCTTGTACTAACTGGATGAAATCCGAAGAAACCATTGCATGTTATTCAGGAGTTAGCCTCTATTTTTCTCCTTACTTTTAAACATAAAGTTTTCCTTTTTGCATTTAACCTCTCTTTTGTTATTGTTGGGTTTTTTGATGTTGCTTTCTTTTTTGTTCTGATTGTTATTTCTGATGTGAGCCACTCTGCCAGTATCCTTAATGAATCCAGTTTAATTGCTGTCAGGCCATTTCTCTAATCTATGATGACTAAACTGTATTTTATTCTCATTCTCCCATGAATTTGCTATCCCTTCCTGCTTTGTGTCATCTGAAAATATGATTTGCATTCTTTTGTATTTCATCTTTCATTTCATTTTTGGATTCATTCAAACATATACAGCACGTGGAATGCCCTGAAGTGAAGAAAAATGGACAGCGAGGTGCAGACACTCTGGGGAAGAATTTGTCAGCAATATATAAAATGAGAAAGCCAGAAAATTGGTCTGATTTTTGAAGCATTTTCCAGAAGCCTTGGGCGGGATTCATTAGGGGTATAACAGGAGAGTCATGATACCTTCTTGTTTACAACTCATTTAGTTTTTATTAGAAGAAGTTACCTGCTTGGGAGGAGTTCACATCAGAATCTGGATCCAAGCTTCATAGTGGGTTGATATCAGATGTACACATATATTATGTTAATTTGGTCTAATAAAGTAGGACAGATGAAAACAATGTTAACAATACAATAAACAAAATAATGCACACAGGGCTTCAGTTACCTGGGCATAAGTGAAGAACTGTCTGAGACCATAATATCAGTACACATACCAATTTAAAAATATGTAAGAAAATAAAAATAAAATCCATAAAATTTAAAATAAATAGATAAGTACATTGATCCCTTTTGTCTGAATAGCTGTGGTTTCCAGATAAACAATTACATGCAGATAAAAGTTACTCTTTTTTAAATGCCATCAAATTGCCCAGTGATTGCTATGGTTACAGATAATCAGTCATAAATACCGAACAGTTAAAAAAAAGATTAAAAAGGAAATTTATTCTTTTGTTCTGAGCTCATAACTAACTTAGTAGAATAAAAAACAAGTACCTCACGGCATTCTTTTTTCATTAAATTCTTCTCTATTAAATCACAGCCTCTTAGGGATTAGTACTGTGGTGTTTGGTAGCTGTTGGCTGAGACTTAAGTGCAGTGAGACTTAACACAGTGCAGTCGGGATCTACCACAGTCATCACTCTTTTGTTAACCACAAGATTAGATGTGTGCTGTTAGATACAAACACGTAGGCAGCAAGCGGACATAGTTAATTCAGGGTCAAGGAAACATATATTTACTTGTTTTGTAATAGACTTGCAGCAAGCAAATATTGAATTATATGGATTGTGCTGTAACTATTGAGCAAGGAAAAGAAGACAATACAGTGTTGTTCTTTCCTTAGGGCTGCTGAAGAAGAGCTTCTCCTTTAGGAGCATACTGCTATTTTGTCCTATCCCAAAATTATTCAGCCATTCTCTTTTTAGATATAACCAGAAGATTGAAGCTACAGCTATAAAATACTTTGTTTCGTTGAATTTCTCTGAAGTCTGGCAATATTGTTGTTGACTGTCACTGATAAGAGGTTAAAAGCCCGTTAGAGGATGCCTACATAAATCTTTAGGTCAGTCTGTTCATCTCTCTGGTCTTGAGTTAATGGCACAGCCCAAGATTCACCAGATCCAGCTGCAGAATCTTATCCTTATATACTGGGATGGTGCAGGGACAGGACTATTTTGCAGTCTGAATTTGCCTTGCTTTACACACATTTAAAACACTTATGCACAATTTCTGAAACTTTAAAGAGAAAGGCAGCAGACTTTCAACATAAAATTGCTGGATTCATCATTTGCCGTAAAGATGAATGAAGACTCACTCTGAATGTTTTAAGGCACAGGGAAAGAAAGCACTGAAGTCTACCACAAAATCTGTCACGATGGGCACTGTTGCAAGAAGAATTTATCTTGTACTGACAATAGTTGTGAATGACAATGAGGATAACAAACAAGGCCAATCAGGCAGCGTGGACGGGCCTGCAGTCCCAATGGCCCCTCAGATACGGACTAACAACAGTCTGATGTTTATGGCTCATGTTTCAGTGCTGTGTATATAACCCAGCTGCTTTCTGCATAAGACAGTTCCTGCAGCAATGACAGTTTGAGCCTCCAAGTGCTCCTGCCTGCACTGTGGAGTTGTTTGAGGATCACTAGAGAACGTGAGTTGAGCTTGGTCAGATGAAGGTCCCCTGCAGCTCATCTCTAACAGGCACCAGCAGTGGTGGCCTGGGAAAGAGTATAAGTGCAGAGCAAGCATAGTGGTACTTCCCAGTGCTGACCACATAGCTCTTTGTCTGCAGTTTCCCTACATTCTGTGTGGGAAGGAAAATTATCTCAATTCTTTTCAGGATCCATACAAATGACAGTCCTTCACTTGTGGATGCAGTCCTATGAGAATTTTCTTTGTTTTCTTCGGCTTTGAATAACCTCAGACAACTGACAGGAATTTTCGTGGACCCAGATGTTTACATGACAGCAATTTTTATTGGTTAAATTTTACAAATTCATTTACACACATCTAGCTTTTTAAGAACATACTTAGAGGTTTAAATTCCACGCCCTGTTTTAAGGTAAGTCATACTGTGTTTCTGAGGCTAGCATGGACATATGTTTCTAAAGCAGCCATGTAATTCTTGGCTGCCAAACTGAATTTTTCCATCTTTTATATGCTGTGACAATTCAGTTTATGAAAGGCACTATGCCAAATTCATGTGTATTAATATCTGGGTAATATTTTTATAAAAACACAAAGCTCAATCCCCAAGTGCTATCAAAGATCTGGTTTCCTTGCTATGATGTATAGTTTACTGTATTGGCTGTACAGTAAACTGCTAGATATTCCAGAATGTACATTGTCATAGACAAGGCCATGTATAACTGAGACCAAAACATGCCAGTTTTATGATCCTAGTTCAAACTGAACTATTTCTTAAAGCTGACCAAAATACTCTACATTTCTGAGCTTACCTGTGCATTTAAATGGAGCAGAGTGACTCTATTATGGCCTCAAATTTAACCAATTTTGAAAAGCAGATTTTTAATAACTTTCTGTTTCTTTCTCAGACAATCCCCACAGAGAGATTGTGTGATATTTTGAAGCCATTCAATGAGCCAGTCCTATGTGTTTTTTACCCTTTTTCTGTTGCAAGCCTTGATTATGAATTCAAATGTTTTGAAAAGTGTCCTGTAAGATACAATTCTTAGATGAATGAGTCATGGCGGTTTTTTATCAGCATGAATGCCCAAATATCCTACATAACTTTGAAGAGAAGAAATTAGTTTGATAAATGTAGTGCAGTGTTCAAAATCCAGTTGATTTTATGCATAATTTCAAATTTTCTCCTGCACAGGGTACAAATATAATTTCCATAATGAAAAGAAAAGACAAGCAGTGTTTAGCATCAAGTAAGGAAGTCACAAAAAAAGAAGCAGCAAGGAGAGGGTAATAGTTTGTATAACCAAACGGTCTGCATACCCAAACCATCTCATACCATCTTCATCCTGTGAAGCAGAAGGGATACAGAATGGACACAAGAGGATTGACAAGCAGCTGAGAAGGCATATCTGAATAACTCATCAAGCAAGATTAGCAAAAACACTCAGAACATGAAACTTTTGAAATCCCATTGTGCTTGTATAGGAACTCTGTATACTATGCATACATGTAATTAAATAAATAAATGTTAAAAAACTAAGTCACAAAAAGTGTAACTGAGGACATACTGAAATTTCTTCCATCTAATATTTTAAAAGAGTAGCATATTCCTCTAATGGTAAGATATACAGTCAACATGTCTAATTTTAATGGAAAGAAAAAAATCTTGATCATTTAAAATATTTAATTAATTGTTATTCCAAGACCTTTCCTGGAATTACAATTTTTGAAATCTCATTTAAAATGTGCGATTCATTCAACAGAAGAATGTTAATAGAAAAAAACATTAAGTTAAACCATTATCCAGTCACAAACCCTATGGAAAGCGTTTTGAGACCCAGAAGAAAGATTTAATTTTATTGTATCTTTCTAAATTTTTCAGCCAGCTGAATTGTAAAATATTGTGTTTAACTCTGTGTAAAAACATGATGAGTTAATACACAACACTATGGGATTCACAATCTTATTGAAAGAGATTTTTAATTAAAAGCCAGTGTGCGCTACAAGTTGCAAATTTGTATTTTTTACTTTTATATCTATTCTGTAATGTCAAAGTAATAGTCACGCACAATGGCTAAATTTGTTAAAAGTGTCAGGATTTACATTCCTACTGAAATAAATGGCCTTTCAAAAACACCAAACTGTATTCCATGTAAATTACTGCAAAAATCAAAACTCCATTTTAAAAGCATCTGAAATTATCATAAGTGGTTATATACATGATAATTACACTTTACCTACCATGATGCAAAACAGGAACTTTTATTTTCTATTAGAAACTCATTCATTCACTGCGTTTGCACTATGGATAAAGAGCTCTGTGTCTGTATGCGTATGTGAGCACAGATGTGTGCCTAAGTAGCTTGCAGCTTAAAATTTTACAATAGAAAGGGCTGAATTTTTTAAGAGGTAACAACATCACAAAGAAGGTGAGATGGTTCCTGGATCTCATTATGGACAAATAAGGGGCAAGTTACTGAAAAATATGCAGCAATATATAGAGAGTTAGCCTCTCAGGAAACATACCAAAAAGGAAAGGTTCCTTTTAAGGTGGCTAATATCTGTAATATTTCATTAACAGAACAGGAAAACAGACTCTCACAAAAAAAAAACTGATTGAAAAAGGTCTGTTTCTACCTCCTCATTGTAAAAAGGGAAAGGATGTAATCATATGAAAACACACCTGCTCCATGCAGATGTGAGACCTCTCATTCAGAACTTATCCAACAGGGGTTCAAGGCAGAGAATCTATTTCTTATTTTCTAAGTCTTCTGCTATATACATCTACAACTGTCTTAGCAGCCACAAAATCATGGAGTAACCAGAAATTTTCAAGACTGATAAAAAAATAAGCACAGCAAAGAAATTTACATTTGGAGCAGATTCATATTCTCTGTTGTGGTGTCACATTCAGACAACACAGATGGCTCCATTCCTTTAATTTAGCTGTTTAGTTTTTTCATTGCAGTTTCCCCTAGAGTTACCAAGTTAAAATGAGATGTAATTATATTTTTCACTGGGGGCACAAATCACCCCCAATTTAAACTGTCTTAAAATGAGCATGAAGAAATCATGACTGGTGGAACTGGCCCCAAAGTCAGGACCATACTACCTTGCAGAACAGTGAGTTATTTTATCAGCTAATGTTGTGACTTTGGTTACGGGGATGACACCATCTGCAGTTAACCTGTCTTGTTCACTCAAAGGATCTGGAGCTGGCTGGCCCATAGATAGCACAGTGGTGCATGGTGATAGCCACTCTGCTGCATTCCTCTAGTGAATGAAAATTTATTTGGACACTAACAGTGCTACGGGAAAATGATGATGGAAGACAAGATATACTAAAACTGTGTAAAGACAATTACATTTTCAAAACATGTAATTTTTGTAAGTCTCCCCCTTTACCTTCAAAGGATCATATTCTCACTTCTAAATGCTTCAGTTCTCATTTGAGGGGCATATATTTAAAAAAAAAAAGGCAAAACAAAACTCACAGTGATATAATTGCCTCGTAGCAGAACATGAAGAACCTAATCCAAGATTAATGGGGGCTGGAAATGTGAATTTTCATGGAAGTGCTGGTACAGCTTTTTTCAGTGGCTGCAGGACTGTGTGAACTTGCACATGTCTCACAGGGAGAACTGGCTTTAATACCCCTCTTCTCTTCCCATGTTCTTCAGGATAACACATTTCAGCATAGCCATATGTTACTTAACCACAATAAATCCTCCTCACTCAGGGGTTTATGTGTTCTGGGTACTTCAGACTCCTCAGTCACTTTGAAAGCCAAGGCGCCCACACCAAAAATTGAAGAAAAGGGAGCTTTAAATTGCGCTGTAAAGCCCAGATCTATCATAAAGCTTTCACAGTCTCCAGGCCATTAATTTAGTGTGGACAAGTGGGATATTAATATACTAAACTTTCTCCATTTAACCATAAAACCATTTAGCTGAGTCCTGGTGTCCTAACAAGCTAATAAAAATAAAATGTTTGTAGTCTACCAGTACAAGACAAGGTCAGTTGCCTCCTTTCCAGTATTTTACAGAATATCCTGATATTCAATAAACTCATTATCCTTCATATGTATCCATACAAACATCTTCTGAGGAGTTCAACTATGCAAATCACAGCCATGTTGCATTTGTACTATATTTTGTCTGATAGATTTAGGTTATTTCAAAGGAGAAAAGATTTATACAATTGCTGCTGAATATTTGTGCATTATTTCTCCCAAATAGTGTAATCTTGCATGATTTTTGGAGACATTATCAGCAATCAAAATTGTAGAGAAAATTCAAATAATAAAGAACATTTTCAGGCTATGAAATACGGCCTGAATATATTTTTCAGTATAAAAAGGAAAATAAAAAACTGCGTTATAAGAACAGGAGGGTGCCTGATAACATTAAAAAGCAGTGGCTTGAGGCACAGTTCAGACTCAGGGAGGAAACCTCCTCATGCCTTGATTCCTAGACGTTTGCAGAAGTGAGAAAGATTCAGAGACAGAAGAACATCAACACTTAAAAAAGTTTAACTAAACAGGAGCATTATAAACTATCAAGCTCACAACATTAGTCACTGTGGGTTCTGTTAGATTCCCCATACGTAAGCTGTCCTTTCATCATGGGCACCACGTTAATCCACTCTGGAACATCTGATACTGGTCAGTGTCAGAGACTAGGGGGAACAGCCTGAGCCCCTCTGATATGAACCCGGGTCCCAGTGCTCATGATGGCTCCCTAAAAGATGTCCTGGTATTGCTCAACAGCTGTTGTGGCCCCACAACCATTTTGTGCTGACCGGATCCCACATCAAGAATCCTCAACCCTTGAGCAAAACAGTAATCCAGCTCCTCAGTACCTCTGCTGAGGTGTAAAAAGCTTCATATTGCATACATGGAAGGGCAAGAAGAAAAAAAAATAACAAGAAAAAGGGAAAAAATTGAGAAAAACAGAGCAAGGTGTCAAACTGCAGGAAGGCAAATTATAAATAAATCAATCTTCCTTGAATTCTTTTTTTTCCTTCCCTCCAGCTCACCAGACCTCATCACCACAGTAACTACTATTTTGTGTCTTATCCATGTATTTTGATGTGGTGCCCAAGTATATTAGTTCTTTTCAAGCCTTCAAAAGCTTTCACCTGTGCTTAACTTTATAGTGAATGAAGAGTTCTAGTCCTTTCAGTGGTATAGGCCCACAGAAAATCCACCTGGTGAATCAGCATTTATATCTTTCATTTTGAAAACACTATTGACATGAAGTAAGCATATTTTTTGCTTCTCAATAGTGCATAATCAGTTTAGATTGCATTCATTATTTCTTTTTTTCTTTTTAAAAATGCATTGTGAAGAAAAAAATTTAGGCTGTGATTTGTTCTTAAAGCAGCCACAGTGGCTATTTTTTATTCATAATTAAAGACAGATAATTAGATATTTAAATGGTGTGGCATTATTTCTGCTTCTGTCTTGGAGGTCTGAATCATAATAACTGGAGGGAAATCCGGTTTTGGCTCCAAGTAATTTCCACACAAGCATGCTTACCAGCACAATGTCTATTTTGTGTTAGTAGTAAAATGAGTGTTTTCTGCCCTATCCATGAGTGCACCTCACAAAATTATCCATGGCAGCACGCACAGCCTGTTTGATCATAGCAACCTGCCCTGTGACTAAAGTGCTCCTGTAAAAAGAAGCTGTAAACATTGGAGGATCAACTTTGTGGCTCAGTGGCAAAATATTTGTTCTCATTGGGCAAACATTGCTGCATCATTCACATACAAGGAGCTGGGAGCAAAGAACGGATTTCCTTTCAGGAGAGCAGGCAGAACCCCCCCTAGCCCCTTCCCTAGCCCTTGAGCAGGGCCAGATGTGGTGCTAATTGTGCACGTGGACTGGGATGGGCAACAGTGGATGACAGGGGAACAGGGTCTGGGGAATCACCCCAAGCAACTTTTCCTCCTCTTCCCTGGCCAGGCACAGCTTCTGGATCTGCTAGATCGAACCCCAGGACTCCTGGCAGAATTTCTATCACTGGAACTATTTTGTTCGAGCTGTAGGACCAGAAACACAGTTGTAACCCAGTCAGTTTGTGCAAGCCCTGTATATGCTATTGCTGCATCTCTTTCAGTGGTGCCAGAGCACTTACACGCCTCACCAGCCCTCACAGCCTCTCCCCATCTGCCCATGGCCCAGGACTCTATCTCTCCCCCTCCCCACAATGTCACACCATGGCCAGCCTTGAGCTCCCCACAGCCCTGCCCTGCCCAGCCATGGGCCCTGCTGAGCCAGACCCACATGTGGGCCCACATCCTGGACCACCCAAATCCCAGGAAGGATCCTGGTGCTAGGCGCTGGGGCTGCCCCTGGTGCTTCCTGGCTAGGCAGTGGGATAGACGCAGGCTCCATCACCATGGTCCCAGGTGCCTGCACGACACCATGACAGGAGGGGACATTAATGGTGTGAAGATAGTCACTTGTTGTAAGGCCACAGAAAAAGAGTCATCTGGGAGAAGAGTGCAGATTTTGCTAGTGTTCAGCTCCGTATTTAAACAAGCTTAAAGGCTAAACTTGACAGAAAAAAAAAAAAGGCAGAAGAGAATAAAAATCAAAGAAACAAGAAAGAACTAACATGCACACCAATAATATCAGGAGCACTGTGAAACACATGCTGGTTCTCAGACGAAGGTAGCGCAATGCCATCCAAGTCAATGACTTCCAGCAGCAAAGGAGGATCTGGAAATTCTCCTTCCCCTCCAGTTCTGGTGCTGCTACCCTCTGAACTGTTTTGGGGTCTACCCACAGCCATTCACATCTGAATGGACAAGTGGTCTGAAAATGTTCACAGCCACATAACCAGAAGACAAATTTCACTGTTTGAACAGGTATTTCTCTGTGTCTCCTTCTGCCTTCCCTTCGCCTCTGTGGAATGCACTTCAGTGGGAAAATAACCAAATCTTCCTTCCACAGTCTCCCTTAAGAACAGAAAACAGAAGTATTTCTACTTCTGAGAAGAAAAACAACTCTAAAAATGGGAGAAGAAGGTAATATTCTATACATACATGGATGACAAATGACCACAAAACTCATCTGAGACTCAATCTGATTTTGAGACAGTTTTTCGGTAACCTGTGGGTGGATGAAGAACAATTGCACTATTTCTTTATAATTCATATTGAACCTGCAAAAAGTACACTCTTGCCTTATATGTTTCTGAACAAAGCCCATCATTAAGAGAGTAGCTAAAGGCTAGTATGAGAATGGGAAAGACTCACAAATCAATCCTGAAACTAGTTGCTCCCACACTTGAAATGGCAGCTTCTTGCAATGACTAATGCATATCTATATTCTAAGGACACATATAAAATATGACAGGTGGCCTGTCCAGACATTTAGAAGCAGATGCTTGAGCAGCCCACAACAGAGAAACTTCCAGTGCTCTGTAAATTATTAACTTCCTCAGGAAGTCCTATAGGATAAAGACCATTCAGGACCATTTTATTCCATTAACACAAAAACTTCTGCAAAAGCATTATAAGGAACGCAGTACTCCATTCTTAATAGTCCACCCTACATCAGACCATTGTCTCTTGTATGAAGCAACACACAGAAGGTTTCTTTCCATCTTTTTCCTTCTGCTATTTGCACTTATTAACCCTCAAACTGTGATATGTCATGAATAGCTCACTGTGTAATCGTGAAGGGGATGATGTTGCATTGTAGATGAAACTCCCAAGGTTTTTCTGACCTGTTAAAAAGCCTCATATAACCAAAAGATATGACTCAGGCTCACCTGGAGTTGTGCCTCATACTGAAAAAAATGTTGATACAGTTTTCTGAGGAAGTTCTCTTTATACAATGGTCTGTCCCAAAAGCTGGTTTATACTCACCTCTGTATGTCCTCCATATACACCCCTTAATAGGCAAATATGGTTAATTTTTAGTTTTTCTTGCCTTCATTTATTTTCTGTATAATAAAAATAACAAGGAAAAAGACATTAATAAAAGAAGTTGGATTTGAAAATACTATAGCAGATCAGGGCACGGCACAGAGAGCAGCCTTATCCTGATTTCATGAGATACATTATATTGTGAGAGAAAAGTGTCCATGAGCAAGATAAATTCCCTTAAAAAAATTTCATGACACCAACTGGACCGAGATGTGTTCCCTGATTCACGGGTCTTCAACACTGTAAAACGTCTGCTGTCAAACACCCCTCCCAGAACTTCCTGAACTACTTGAGTGACAGACTGCCAAAGACCCTTTTTGGTTTCGGTGTTGTGCTGGTTTTCAGCCAGGACACAGTTAGTTCTTTCTCAGTAGCCATGGGTGGGTGGAGCCTGAAGCCATGTGGGTGGCCCTGGGTTGTTACTCTACACCACACACATCATGGCTGAGAGGCAGAAGTAAGGGATTTTCACTTCTGAGAAGGAAGTAGGCATGGATTGCTGTGGGGAAGAAAAATGTGGGCATGGAGGGTCCGAGTGCCATTTGGTTCATTATCTCCGGGGTCACGCCACGTAGGTTCAGCTCAGTGACCTTTCTGCATGTAAATACCGCCTCCTTTATACACTGTTGTTACTAGCATTGTTGCTGTTGCTCATTTTCTTACCGCTTTGCTGTTTGCAGTAAATTGTCTCAATTTGTAATCTCTGCCTTTTGTATCTCTCACCAGAAGGGGGAGGGGAACGACTATGTGTGTGGGGGCACTAAATTAGGGAGTGCTGCTCCTAAACCATGACAAGTGCCAGTGTCAAGGAGTAGGTTAGAGGAAGGAGAAAAACTTCAAGGGCACAGACAGAAAGGAAGATCAAATCCAGACAAAAAATGGAGGGACATGACAGCAAAGCAGAAGCCACCAACAACACTGAGACTTGGTGTAACTACTGAAATAAATAACTGCAAGGATAGCCTTAGCTAGGAATAAAGAGACACCTCACATTGTTTCATTTCTTGTATTAAAAAAAATGTTGACCACACATACTTTCAAAACATAAATTTCTCATTCTTTAAGGAGACTAGTAACATGCAAATTTGAACCTCCCTGACTTTCTAAGCCCATCCACGGTTGGGCCATCTTTCATTAGATAAGGATATAAACATGCCAAGATAATAGCTAAGCAAAGATGAACTGAAAATGAATTAAATCAAACACAGTAACTGAAAAACCCTTCTTACCCTGTCAGATTCCCTTGTCTTATATTGTTGGGCAACAGAGAAACACAAGAAAGGTGGAAGGCAGTTTCAGACTTTTGTGTGATCATCTAAACTAAAATTCTGATTTGAGGAAGAAAGACAAGCTGGCGTCAGTCTTGGACCTGAAAACTCCCTGTCTGCTTTCACCTCTTTACTCTAATGCTTTCAGTATATCCATCAATAGAAATGGAGTTAATAAGAAAACGTCATCTTTGCAAAGACACACACTGTTGGGGAAACTGGTGTGCTTCTTTTCAGGAATATTCTGATATCACTGTTACGATGTCTTAGTTGTTCACAGTATGGTGTCTTGCTATATATTTTTTCATTAACATCCCCATGATTCCTGTGAAAGAGTCAGGCAAGGGTTGTAAATACTATTAACCACATTTTACAGAGGGGAAATGTAGACCAAGGGGTAAAATAATTTGTTCTTAGCTGTATACTGAGTTGGTGCGAAAGCCAGGATTTAGAATTCAGTCTTATAATATTCCAAGATCCTTTCTTCAGCCCCATTTCTTCCCAGGGCCTCTCCTGAAGGTACAAGAACTCCAGCAACAAGAGGGCACGCAGAATATTTTCCTCCCTCAGCTCCTTGCAACTCAACTATCTTCTAACATGTAAAAATTATATACACTCTTTGAAGACAATATACCTGCCAACTATAACAGGAATTTGAGTGGTCTAATCACAAAATTTGAAGTTATTTGGTTATTTCTCTGATACCACTGAAGCATGCTTTGATTAACTATGTTTGAGGATAGATCAAAAATGGCTAAGAGATTTTTGACAGAATTATCCTATTCAGTAATGTCAAAGAAAGCTATGAAATTGAACCAATGTCAGAGCTAAAGAGAATTATTCTGAATTATACTTGACTGAAAAATGAAGCCTGGAACAAAAATGCAGAACAATGATGCTATAATAGGGTGTTACATGCTGTTTAATTACTGCCTTTTTATGGATACTATACACCAACATAGCATAAAGCAATGTATATCTGTTGTAATAAGAATTTTATCACTTAGCAGCCATATAGATTAATGAACTTTACTGTGTGCTATGTGCCTGTCTATCATATTAGGAAAAAAAGAAGCGTCATGAAGAAAGAGGGTGGAACATAGTGAGATGGTGACAAGGGAAGCTGTGGTGTGTTTCTGTTGCTGCCTGTGGGAAAGCTGGAGTCTGGGCTGCAGAAGGCCCCTTGAGGTTCAGGTCAACTTCTCCACAGTCACCAATGAACACATCATATAGCTGAGACTCCAAAAAGCAGGCACAAACATTGTTTCAGGTGCTCTCTTTCAGTTCAGATTTCAGTTCTATAATAACTCCTTTTCTCGTTACTATACCGCGTTAGATCCATAGCATTTAATAGTGCAATCCCATTGATTGCACTGTACTTTTACTCAGCCTAGAGGATCGCTCATTCTCCTTTATTTAGCATTGATATTCTTTTTCCTCTTTCTGTGCAGAAGGAGGAGTATGACTAAGTATCCAGCTTAGCATGTCTTCTATGCTGTTCAGGTGCTAGTACTGCTCTCATCAACAGAGTACTTGAACTTCTTCCAGAAGTGCCCCCTGCCCTTCTTCTGAGTCACTCAATAGTTGTTAATGTTTAATGGCTAAAAGTACGGGTGAGAGATGAAAGACAGAGAAGCATGCGCAGCAGATTTTGCTCTGCGGAGAAACCTGGTGACCCTGACTGTGTCTCTGGTTTTTTTCACAGTGCAACCAGGAAGCCTGCTAAATCCTACTTAATGCAAGTGATGATGACTTAGGATAAAGGCAAATAAAACCAAGAAATGATACATAACTCCCTAGTGGCCTTTGCTCCCAAATGTATCATCATTTAGGCAATAAACTGTTCATTAAAGAAGGTTAAACTTATATGAGTTCCTTTTCAACACAATGATAGAGTGCAGCACTACAAATTTTAAGCAGATATATTTCATTAGGTTTGCCCCAGCATGGCCAGAATAGCATGCCTTCAGGACTTTCAGACTGACTTTCAGGTTGCCCTTGTCTGCCAGGGAAACCTTTAAAATTTAAAGGGAAAAAAAAATCATTTGTACATTCTGCAAGCTGAGGAAAGAAATCCTACTTGGTGTGATTTGCTATAATGATAAATTTATCAGAGGCTGTTCATTTTATCTCCTGCAGAACTGCTCTTTGATGGCATTAATCTGCAGTAATGATTACAGGAAAGTAATTCAAAGCTGTTCAAAGGGAAAGGTGACATGATGCTCTCCATCTCTTTTCTGAATGCTTCCTCAGATTGTTCAATAAATTACAGGCGTAGAAAGAGAAAAGATGGGCCATATGCAGCTGAATATTTTGGGGAATCTAGAAACATGGAGCGATAAGAACAAGACTGCATTTGCAATAAAATATGTGTTGCAGGTTCCTCATAGACCTTATAGCAATAGGCACTGAGCCCAAAGTTTTGGGGATGTTCAGTATTAAGTGTTTTTCATTAACTGTCAGCAAAGATGAACCACAAATTAACAGTTAATTAATGTTTCATAATATTTCAGATTAAGTGAATTAATGGCCTTTTTGCATGCCTTTTAAAAATTACAAATTCTATGACTTGTAGGAGACCACTGGAGCTCATCTAGTCAGACCTTTGAACAGGACTTCTAGGCTGTCAAGAGCCCAAGCCACATAAGGTTTACCTAGCTGTGTGTGAAGACACCCTCCGATGGAGAGTCTGTGGCTTCCCTGGTGACCTGGCTCAAAGCAGGTCATGTTCCTAAGAGTGATTTCCCTTCTATCCAGACAGAGTCTTCCAAGCTGCAACCTGTGGTCATTGCCCTTTGTTCTACTATTTCTCCTTGCTTTACCAAATGAATTCTCAAGTTATTAGAAATCAATGTAACAGTGCCCCCTGACTCCAACGCCATCTTCTTGAGGAATATTTCTAAATTGTGTGGGGTCATAATGTTACTCATAAGATTATTAAACACTCAATATTGCCACCAATTTATGGCTTACTTCAGGTGTAATATTCCAGAAGGAGACATGATATCACCACTGTGAGATTTAGGATTGGAGTAAATGTTGCACACATGTAAAAATCTTTTTGCACAGCTTTAGAAGAGTCAAAAACCCAGCTGATATATTATACAAGTATTTGAGAAGTATTTGAAGGTCTGCCCTCAGACACTGCAGTGCCCTGTTGCACTCACAAGACCAGCCCATAAAACACCTCTAGAAGGACCTGCTCACATCTGTGCTTTCTCTAGTGCTGAGGGGTGCCACGAACCCACAGGCCACACAAATCATGACCTAGAAAGGCTACAGAGAAAGTTACATTACACCAGGCTTCTATCCACCCCACCTGTTCACCCACAGCAATGGTCACGTTTCCTCACCTTCTGGTTCTGAACATCTGTGATAATCTCATGGCCTGAGTGTATACTGATCAGCTCACTGCAGCAGTGTGGCAATGGATTTGTGGTGAACCTCCTGCCAGAGTTAAAAAGAGAGATGTATATTCAGCTTGTGATCATTACTCATCTGCCTCCATCTGTCTCAGGGGCTCCTGTAAAAGCACTCACCAGACCAGTCACACCTGAGCAAGAATTCTCATGGAACAATCAAAACAGAGGTGGGCATAGGAAGGTGCCTGTTTCTCTGAAGAAAAGTGTCATTTTATGCAGCTGGGTGCTGTATCTGGTCCAGCTGGGTCTCTCCACTTGCAGTTGTCTCAGTAAGCAGGTTCCAGTGACACTCTTGGATATTTGTGGAATGCCTTACCTTATTACAAAGTGATATAGGGATACCCTTTCAGAGGCTGCTATTGCAATACATGGAAGCTTAGTAAAAATTATTTGGGGTATGTTGCCTTGGATATACACTTTGTGAAACAGGCACTGGATATAGTATCTCCTTGGTGTTGTCACATCGTAGGACAGTATGTGTCCTGGGTTACAGTGTATTCTATTACCATCTTTATGAGCTGTTGAAACCAGGTGTAGCAATGTTCCCTGCCTCCTGCCTTCGGACTATCTTCTGTTAATGGGCCCATCAATGCCTTACCTCGTGACTCACCATCCCACTGTGAGATGCTCCGCCCAGAGGGAAGGAGCCAAGCATTCCCACCTGGATATAGTCTGGGGCTTGGAACAGCACAGGAAGCCTTTTTCCACTGGATTCCCAGAGGACAAGAGCTACACAACCACCACTGGACCTTCTGAGGAGGACCAGACTTTTTCTACAAGATTGTTGCTTCAACAGAACCACTTCAAAGAGAACTGCAGCTATCACCTAACTGGACTGCTACCACCACCCTGCCTGGCAGGGTGTCAGGTCGTACCCTGGCTCTGTCAGGTTAAACCAGTGTTTCTGTATTACTGCTTTGTTATATATATATATATTAGTAAAAGAACTGTTATTCCTATTCCTCATATCTTTGCCTAAAAGCCCCTCAATTTCAAATTTATAATAATTTGGAGGGAAGGGGGTTGCATTTTCCATTCCAAGGGAGGCTCCTGCCTTCCTTAGAAGACACCTGTCTTTCAAACCAAGAAAGTATGCTAACAGCAATTATCTTGGCTGTCTTGAAATAAGTGCAAGTAGACATGACACCTTCTGGTACAGGCAAACATGGACCATCCTTGGAAGGATGATTCACAAGTGAGCATCATCTCTTTTTGGCTATGTGCAAGCAGCCTCATGTTGTCGTGTGGCCATGACTGACATTTGTCTGTATGACACACCAGGTGAAATAACAACATTTCACTCCTAAAGACATTTGTGAAGTCCAACTTTGCAAGTAACTGGTGCACTTGGCTTTGAATATACTCAGAACATCTTGATACTTAAAGACACAACAAATGAGAATATATTATTTAATTATTTCATTACCAGCTGTTTTCCTTTGTTCCAGGTTATGTAGTCTGGAAAGAAAAAAAAATTGCAAGGTAGTGGTACTGAACAAGCACATTCAAAATAAATCCAAGCGGAGGAATATTTACCAGTGTTTATCAATGGTAAAAATTGTCTCTGCTATAAATATCAGAAGAAGCAGACTTAAGTAAACGCCAGATGGTTTTGAAAATCATGTCCTAAGGATTTCCTTTCAGTGCATAAGAAAATCTATCCTTTCAAGAACTGTAACACTGCAGATAGGACTGCAAGGGAGCAAAGACCTGAGGGGGTGAAAAAAAAAGATTATTCCTAATTAAAACACAAAACTCAAGAGGTAAGGTAACCACTTCTATGCACGTCATGGTTTAACCCCAGCCAGCAACTAAGAACCACACAACCACTCTTTCATTCCCCCACAAGCAGAACAGGGAAGAAAACTGAAATATTAAAAGTGAGAAACCTCATGAGTTAGGACAGTTTAATAGATAGAGCAAAAGCTGCACATATAAGCAATGGGAAACAAGAAATTAATTCACTGCTTCCCATCTGCAGGCAGATGTTCATCCATCTCCAAAAAAGCAGGACTCCATCGTGCATAACAGTGACTTGGGAAGACTAATGCCATCACTGCAAACGTCCCCACCTCTCTCCTTCTTCCCACAGCTTTATATGCCGAGATGATGTCTTACTGTATGAGATATCCATCTGGTCAGTTGGGGTCAGCTGTCCTGGCTGTGTCCCCTCCCATCTTCTTGTGCACCCCCAGCCCACTCACTGCTGGCATGGTGTGAGAAGCAGAAGAGGCCTTGGCTCTGTGTAGGTGCTGCTCAGCAGTAACTAAAACTTCCCTGTTACCTACACTGCCTTCAGCACAAATCCAAAACATATTCCCATACCAGATACCATGATGAAAATTAACTCTATCCCAGCCAAAATCAGCACAATACAACAGACACATGAGCTGTTTCCAGTAATGACTAGAAGGAAAAATGTGACGACCATGCTCAGAGGTCAGAATAATTTAGCAAGGAAAATGCTTTTAAAGACAGTAGCAAAAATAAAATTGTAGTTCTTGTTTTTTTCCCTAACCCATGCTGAGAATTTACAATACTTGGAAAAAAAGTGTCTTTTGCTACACAGCTACCTACAAGCATACCAGAAAACTGTAGAAAGAAGGAAACAGGCATTTGGAGGATGTGTGTGTTGACTGAAGCGAGTGTTTAAATTACTGAACAATTACAATCACACCATCACCATTTGACAGTGCACATTTCTTCACAGAGCTAGGAGTATAATAATGTCTAGCTTTTCTGAAGCATTTATCTTCAGCTCTCAAAGTCATTGATAGCAGCTATTACAGCTCAGCCACAGGCATCCCTGACAGCACATCTCTGTCTGTCCATACTCTCCTGGCCTAGGAGAAGTGCTGAGACACTGTGCACCTCTACATGCAGATGCTACTCACATCCCTGACAAGTCACATTCCAGAGCTCCAGTGAAAGTTCTTTTCTAGAGAAGCATGAGATATTTAGAAAGAAGCCAGTACACAAGGTGGTAGAGACTTCAGGAATGCAGGAGGCTTGCATATCTGCTTTGCCAGTAATACTATAGACATAATATTTGATGTTACTAAACAGTGCAAAAATGGAGTTATACCTGTTCTCTTCTATATTTTCCTCTTATATCTGTTCTATATAACAAAGGACACAAAATTTCCCCAAATACTTTTTCCACTGTGCTCATATGATTTGGATGAACAAAAAAAGTTATTTTTTTGAGAAGACCTCCTTTTTGAGAAGACTTTTAAGGCTTCTGAGGGAATTAGATCAAATTTTTCACTTAACCTTCTCTGCATTAAGCTAAATACATAGAACTTCTTTAGCATGCAGCTGGAAGACACATCTTCCAAAAGAGAAAACTGCTTGTAAACACTCTTCTGTGTTATATCTATACATGCTCCTAAATTTATTAATTTGTTTTCCAAAGTGTAGACCTCACAGGGTACACAGTATATCACAGACTGCAATGTTCTGATTCCTACAACTGTGGTGACTTTTCCACTTCTACTCACAGTCCTCTGTTTGAGCATGCACAAGCACCTTTCTGCTCTCAGACACAAATAATACACATTCAGCTCCAACCCCCTACCTCCTGTTCTTTTCTAACTCATCCTTTCCAAAACACTGCCCTGCATCCTATAAGTTATTGACTACAAACAGTAGGACTCTATGTTAGCTCCTATGGTTTACCTTTGATATGGTATATCACTAAAAGTGTCCAGCTTTCTTTGTAGAACTGGCTTGTTATCCACAGGTTCTCTGTTTAAAGCAAGAGTTTTCAGTCTCCCTAAGTACAAATCAGGAAACGCTCTTTTGATAGACTTACTTGGTATGGAGCTAGGGTAATGGAATCAGAATTTAGTATCCTGGAGTGAGGCATCTTGGACCAAGTTGCAATACACATATATGTAAATGTATTATGAGAATTAATTTTCTCACTAATTACGGCTCAGATATTGTTATTTATAGTTGAATCACATTTTTTTTTGTTTACCCTTGTGTAAAAATAGACTTTCTTATCTAGATTAGTGGCTGCTCTGCTGGATATCTTCACATAACAACAGCTTTTCTTCAATTTACTTTCACATTTAAAATCAGCACCAAATTGAATAGTCATGTGTTTTCCCAAGCCCTCATTAGGCATTCTGAAATTGAGTGGGAAATAAAAGAAACTGTTTTCCTAGAGTGTTTCCATATTTTCTTCGTTATTTAAGAGTGGGCCTTTTTAAAGAATGCAAAAAACCCAAAAGAATTAAGATATTTAGAAATCCTGATCTTCACAGACAGTACAAAGCTGGGAGGAGCTGTTGACTCACTAGAAGGTATGGTGTGATTCTTGGGCATGGTGCTGTGCAGGGCCAGGAGCTGGACTCAGTGATGCTTTTGGTTGCCTTCCAACTCAGCTTATTCTGTGATTTGCCAATATGTTATAAATGAAAGGGCAATACTAATGCTCTGTTAAAAAGCTATTGATTCTGTGAAAAATATTGGTTCCTTGGAACTTCAGCTCCTCTCAGCTATCAACCATATTTATCAGTCTTGAAAATAATTAGGAAGAAAAAATCGAAACCATTTTTCCTGGAAGTGTTTGTAGCTCAGGCATCCAGTAAAATTATCATTAAAATAAATTAGAGTTGTCAAGAAAAAAGGATATGGCCTGAGAGTAAAAAAAGACTGAATTCCAAAAGGCAGTGAGTGACTTAACAGTCCCACCACCTTAATATCTTATTTATTTGTTCACTGAGTAACCAAAATGAAAATAAATACTATTCAGGACATCTTCAACTCTTTTCATTTTGCTT
Organism: Rhagologus leucostigma; assembly: GCA_013397725.1. Classification (NCBI taxonomy): domain Eukaryota; kingdom Metazoa; phylum Chordata; class Aves; order Passeriformes; genus Rhagologus; species Rhagologus leucostigma. The sequence continues at coordinate 3,154,179 of VZTD01001040.1, read as the reverse complement.
TCAATTAAGAAATTTAAATTCAGAAATTTAAAATCAGAAAGTAGAGAAAATTTAAAATTTCAAATCAAAGTTAAGGAATAACAAGTACATTTAAAAAAAAAAAATAGAGGTTTTGTTTCAGATAAAATAAGTTTGTACTGGAATAAAAAAAGGCTAAAATGATGACCTGCAGTGCATATGCATCACTAGAGCTGTATAAAGAATGTATTGTGGAAAGGTTATTGAGATTTCATAATTTGGCTTGGCACCAGAAATAAAAGGAAACCTTGTTTGTGTTAATATCTCCAAAATTAAAGTGACAATGAAACTGGAGTAGGTTACTTAATATTTTTAAATTTTGAAAGGGTGTTTGACTTCAGTTTTCTCCATATTGCATTGCAGTAAAGAATTTAAAAAATTAAAGGACCAGTAATTTCTAAAAACCATCTTACGGATTTTGGCCTTTTTTTCTTTTCTTTTTTATTTTTTAAGATGGTGAATTTATTTTAAATAAAACCAGTTTAACAAAGAATTTTGTTTTCTTCAGTCTGTCAGACCTTTGGGTTTCCTAACTCTGAAACTTATCTACTACTTTTTGAAAAGTTACCAAGTAAGAGGATCACCAACTTTATTTTTCCTCTGGGTAACTTTTAAAACTTATAGGTATTTTACAAAATTATTCAGAGGTTGTAAAAAGAGGTATAAACTTGATTAGTCCCTTATTTACATTCAGAAATGGAAGAAAATACAAAATTTTTAAAAAGAAGAGGGACAGGAAAAATATAATTGCTTTCAGTTTTCTACTTTACTGCAAAAGGAAAAGCTGCTTGTTTTGCAGCCTGAGTGCTTCAGGGTATTTTAACAAGTTTAAAATTATCTATTCATCAGCTCTGGTAATTAGCTTATGCTTTGCTTTTCTGTGTATTATTACTAGGGATTCATGTACTTTTATTGACTTATTATATTATCCTCCAGGTCTTCTGCTTCATGCAAATGCTATTCCCTTCCAGGTTTAATAATTAAGCTGTATTGTACAGTTGCTGCTGGTCACATTGCAGACTCTCTAACCTGTGGATTCATGACAATTAACAAGTATCAGAAAAACACATTTGAAGTGTAATTACAAGGATAATTTATGTAATTACATTTACTTTATATGTGATGCTGACAAATAATGGAATGATAAAGGAAGGAAAGGAGTGCTTTGGGTGGCAGAAGGGTAGTCAAGAGTGTGATGTGGTATGGGCAGTCGAAGGGCCAAAAGGGAAGGACAGTATGAATGACAAATGACATGAAAAAAAGTACGAGAAAGGAACTACCAAGAAGGGGAAAAAAGAGTATATAGCGGCGAAAACTGACAAAAGAGCAAATGTACAGAGTCATAACTTTACAGGGAAGGACTCAAGGAGTCAAAAGCATAGTTTAGCAGCTGACAAAAGGAATCTAACATTAAATGAAATTATTAGCTAAGCAAGCAGAGTCAGCAACCGTGTCTGTTTAAAAGGAAGAGAATCAGTTACCATCAAAGTTAACTACCTAGAGGAACAGAAAAGCAAACAGCAGTGTATTGATTCAGCAGATAAATTGTGGACAGCAGCATATCAGTGAAAGAGTTAGCTGAGCTATTTAATCCATCAGGTATCAATGGGAAGAGAGATGAGTCAGCCAATGGACAAATAAATAGATCAAGCAGTAGATTAGCGGTGAGACATAATGCAATTGGTGAGAATTAGCTGTCAGAAGACAGGTACCTGGAGGTAGTTTCCCAAACATGCTTGGTAATGGGAGCCAGGCAATCAGAAACGCTTGCAGGGATGCTGATCCCTTAGCCAGGTGCCTGGCTGGTGCTGCTTGGGGACTGAGATCAGAAGCGAAACGGGACAGTAGCAGTGGGTATTTGCTTGCCACCAGGACTTCTGGTGAGAGAGGGGAAAGAAAGGGCCAGCAAAAGTTCTCATCAGAGGAATAGTCCTGCATTTTGAGTTTCTTAGTTTACATGTGCCCAGCTTGATTCCTAACGTTTGCTTTAAAGATTTGCAACAAGTCAGAGCCCTCATGCTGTGGTGAAAGGGTGACAAATGGGAAACAGATGAGTCCTGTTTGTACAACCTTTTATGCTTACTATACAAAGAAAGGGCTGTTCATTTTTCAGCCTCATATCCTGTGATGTTTTATAGAGCAAAATGGTGAGCTGTGATTCAAACTACATTACCTTTTTACCAGCCAATCCTTCCTCCCCATAGGCTTAGCAGAGAGGCTGAGCTCATGGCTGAACTATTTGCACTAGAGAGTAGATGTACAAATAGTGTGAGTCAGGATGCCTGTTTGGTGTGTGAGGAAGCAGAAAGGAGAAACAAACTGATGTTTACCAAAAAAAAGATGAAATAAATGAATATTTTAACTAATTCCACACACAGCTACTATATATTTTACATATATATATATATATATGCACCTTTTTCAATGGTATATCCTTAATTTTAAGGCTTAAATAGTCAAAGGATTATTACCATTATTAATAGGCTTTTTTTAAGGCAGTTGTATAGTTTGATGAACTGGATCATGTGTTGTAGCCTTGCTTCTTTGCTTTGGGCAAAAGATGGAGTTTGAAGGACAGCAGAAAGTTTTTGTTGATATATTTTTATTGGAAAAGCAGGTAGACTTCATGAAGGACAGCTGAGATGTGAGGCTATTTCAAAGATGGAGAAACCAGAGGAGAGAGAATGAAAGGAGCTAGCAAGGAAAATGGTACTCTGGGGTGCATCAGGAAGAGCACTACCAGCAGGTCAAGGGAGGTGATCCTGCCCCTCTACTCAGCCCTGATGAGGCACATCTGGAGTGCTGTGTCCACTTCTGGGCTCCTCAGGACAAGAAGACATGGAGCTCCTGGAGCAGCTCCAGTGGAGAGTAACAAAGATAATTAAGGGACTGGAGCATCTCTCTTACGAGGAAAGGCTGAGGGAGCTGGGCCTGTTCAGCCTCAAGAAGAGACACTGAGAGGGGACCTCATCAATGTCTGTGAGTACCTGAGGGGAGGTGCCAAGAGGATGGAGCCAGGCTGTGCTCGGTGGTGCCGAGCAATAGCACAGGAGGCAGCGGGCAGAAACTGATGCGCAGGAAGCTCCACCTGAACATGAGGAAGAGCTTCTTTACTGGGCAGGTGACCGTGCACTGGAACAGACTGCCCAGAGAGGCTGTGGAATCTCCAGATGTTCCAGAACTATCTGGTCACAATCCTGTGCCATGTGCTGTAGGATGACCCTGCTTGAGCAGGGAGGTTGGACCAAATGACCCAATGTGGTCCCTTCCAACCTGATCCATTCTGTGTGCGATACTGTAAGTTTCTAAGAGTTCCATTTTATGTACATATACAAACACATGAAAGGACTCTCCTCTGATTACATTCCTTTATGCATAAATAACTCTGTTGGACTGAAATATACAACAGATCCAACAGTCCAGTTTCCCTGACATTTCAAACACATTAATTTTAAAGCCTTGAAAGTCTTTTCTTCATATCTTGGAAAGGGATGAGGCAGAGGGAAGCTTTGCATTTTCTTAGAAATTAATGTCACACTTCTTACTTATTTGCCATTTGGGCAGACTGAATCTTCAAAGACCTCCCAGATTCATCTTCTGAGCATTTGTTAATAGAAATGGCAAGTGAAAGATGCCAGTGCTTGTTTTGCATACTTGCATACTTGTATGAGTGCACAAGATCCTCTGGCTTTGCACACACAAGTTGGTGCATGCTCAGTTTGCAGGTTTTAGAAAGAAAGCTTTTGCCTTTTGTGTCTCATAAATTCATTGTGCTTGTTTTGATATTCAAAAGAAACAAAAGAATGGATAAGCATTGCTTCTACCTGTGAAAATTAATTTCTTTTCCTTAGTTTAAAATCGTTTAGGATTAATGTCTCTTTTTGTACAATATATTTCTACTTGTCTTTACTTAAACTGTACATTACAGTCAGTAGTTCCTCAGATTTTAGTAGGGCACATTTAAAGTGAGGCAGTAGTCTTGTTATGGAAAGTCAATACAAATAAGGTCATTATTTTGGAAATGATAAAGATCAAGTCCCCTTCATTTGCTAATGCCACCTCTCCCTTTTTTTTAAACCTGGAAGGAAACTGGTACTTTTTCATTGCTTTGGAAATATCCTGTTCTTTCAAACTTCCTCCAGAACTACCATTAGCAGTCCAGAGAGGCCATTCAGTGCTGCTAAGGTGCTATGTTTACTAGGCTTACGAACGCATTAAAATTTAGCATATGCTTCTCTTTTTTTTTTTTTTTTAAGTTTTTGAGGTTTTGTTTTTGTTTTTTTGGTTTAGTGTTTTTGGGTGGGGTTTTTTTTTTGTTAGGGTTGGGATTTTTTTGGTTTAAGGTTCTAGAATTTTAGAATTTCTCTATTCTGTCTGAAGTCAGGGCAAAATGCAAGTGGTAGGATTAATACTGAAATAGGTGCTGGAGTAACTGCAAGAAGACGAGCTTAAGGGACACAGATCTAAGTGGTAAATTAATATATACAAATTTGCCTACTTAAGGGAATGAGAAATCCCTTCCCAATACTGGATGAAAAAAAGCCCTTTTTACTCAGTGTTTTGTAAAGATCTTTTTTACCCTTAGAGAAATGCAAACAGAAATTTTAACCTAAAACATTGCTCAGCCTAAGAGAATTGAGTTCTGGGTGAATGGATGGATGGATATAGATAATGTATTATTCAGAGTATTATCAGTTTGCTTTTTGCTAAGGAGGAAATAAATACTTTTTTGTTGAGGTGGAATGCTGATGTATTTGCTGAAGCTGTTTCTGACTTAGAAATAAATCAAGTGAAACAATTGGCCATGGTAAATATGCTAATAACTGTCTGTACAAAGTTGATAAAATTCTTTTATGCTGCCAGTGTTTTAATTTATTAACTAATGTGGCTATGATGACTGGAAAATGAGTGTGTGAAGTAGTTAAACAAGAGGTGTAGAGAACATGCTTAAGGAAGTGGCTCTTCAGATTACTTCCCTCAGGGATATTCCAGATGCTGCATTACCCTGCATTACCCTGCTTTTGCCAGGCTGTGTAAGAGTAAATAGCAGTTTTAACAACAAAAATATTCCCTGCACTTTTTTATTTCTTTCTAAGAAGGCTTATGATTTTCAGTAGTAGTTCACTACTCCTAAGAGATAAGTCCAGTGCAAAAAGCAAGCTTTGTCTTTGACCCAGGGCTCCTTCTGGGACAGAGCACATCAGGGCATTTCATCCTTGTTGCTGAAGCTCAAATTTAGCCCAGAGTGACTTTATGTGAACTGGTGCAGACAAAGGGTATAGCTTGTTTGTCTGAACTAGCCATGCCCTGGCTAGCCTGACTGCCAAGGGCAAGGTAATAAAGTTCAGAAATCTTGCCCAGACCTCTCTGTGGACACTTGGGCTGTTGGCCTTTGTTGGCATTGGCTCCATGATAGTCACATCCTTGGAGAAGTCCGTGAGCTAATTTCAGGTTAGATGGACTGCATTTAATACATTTCACTACAGACGAGTCAAGATATAAATACTCACTAGGAAAAAACTTGCAAGTATTAAAAAAAGTCATCCGATACATTTTAATTCACTCCTGTTTACAGACGCCAGTTGTAATCCGTAATGCTATTTTTTTACTGATACACGTGGCAAAAATTATTTATATAATCTGTTGAAATATGCTAATAGTTTCAAATCATGAGTGCTTTTTAGAATTCAAGTATTTGTGGCAATTCATGGGCAGCAGAGAAAAGACTGGCAAAATTCATTAAATAAATTACTCATTGTGAGTTATTTCACCTACTACTTCCAAATGTGAATAAAGAAATAAACAGGTTTTCATTAATAAATTGAAACAAAAGAGGGTATCCAGATGAACTATTTCTGCTTGCAAGCATATTTCTGTGGTAAAATATCAACTCATTTAGTAGTAATCTGCAAGATAATTTCAATGTTGACAAATCTTTGAAAATCTGTCTCCGTGTACATAGCACAAAAATATCTTCAATAAATAACAGTAAAGCCCTAGTTGCATTTTCACTGCATGTACAGATTTGTTCAGTGACAAGCAATAGAGTAAAAACTCTGGCTGGGTTACAGATGGCAAAGCTTGCTTACAGATTTCACTTCCATTTCTTTCCTTCTTTTTCTTTTTTACTGTATGTATTGCAAATCTTTGACTGATAGGAATTTCAGTGCTAGCCTTACTTTTTAGAATTGGCAGAATAATTAAGCAACAAAATGTTGGCATTTTAGCAGGATATTTTGCTTTTATTGTGAGACAGGATTTCATAAAGAACTAATGTACTTTCCCACTCCCAAAATCATGCCTTTGATCGTGGCTGTCTACTACTGCTGATGTATTTTCTCTGGTCTTGGCCTTCAAAATCTATCTATTTTACTCCACCAAGACGTCATTAAGGTCTTTGAACATAGTGTCCTCCCTGAAATTCTTCTTTATCAATTTCCACCTTCTGTCTTTTCTGTCCATGTGTCTCTCATATGCTGAGATTTCTGGAATTTACTTTAATAATTTCTTCATGTTGGAAGTCATTCACTTCTTGAATTGCCCTTGAATGTGTATATATTTTTCCGTTAATAACTAAATACAGTATTCATAGAACTGGAAGGGACCTTAAAGATCATCTAGTTCCAACCCTCCTGCCATGGACTGGGACACCTTCCACTAGACAAGGTTGCTCAAAGACCCATCCAGCAATACTTGCAAAGAACAAAATCACATGGGAACATCTCCTCTAACTATAGGGGTAAAGAGTGTTAATGAAAAGGTGGGTTGTACTATTGCTAACAAAGAAAATGTCCATGCTAATATAGGTCCTTAACCTCCTATAGAGTTTGTTATGCTCTGTCTTGTTTTCTTTCGTGTATTCTGATGAGCGTGCAAATGATCACCTGGCAAATTTGCATCTACATCAGAAAGCAGAGTTGAAAACATTCAGAAGTGGGCTGACAGAGGACTTACAGAATGGAAACATATTGTTGATTTTCTTGCTTGGAATATACTGTCAAGATAGGCTGTGATGCCACTGTGCTGGCACTTTCTGTTGTTTGCAGGTGTAAGATGTAAAGTTGATTGTTCTGAATTCATAGAAGGCTGCCTGTGTGACACAGGCTGCAGTGTCCTGGCAGTTACCACACTGTAATTACGTCTTGTAAAAACATATAAGTAAAATCTCTACTTGAAAATGCTCTTAAAAGGAAGTCATATAACACCCCCATAACAGTAACTGAGGAGTAGGCATCTAAGAAATACAATTATAAACTGGAAAATTTACATAAACATGATCAAAACCAAATAAAACAGATATAGCTATAAAAAGCACATACAAGGCATAATATCCCCTGAATCTGTCATATTGGAGAATTTCTAAAATGAAAATCTTTTAAAATCTAATTTAAACTTGTCTAGTTCCAAGAACTTTCCAAGGCCATAAGAAAAGCAGCAAAATGAAATTAATTAAACTTCTATGTGAAATTCAACATTGAAATATAAACTAGCATATGAACTTTGACTTACTTAACTTCCAATTAATGTACTTCTCCATTTCTGTTCCTTTATGATACTCCGTTAAATAACTGTCTTTCAGCACTGTTTGTTCACTTGGAGCTGAGGACTCAAAGCTGCATAAACTTTATATTAAGAAAATAGAATCAATCTTCAGTACTTCTGATTCTTGCTTTAAAAAGAGCAGGTTCCTTGGCCACACCTAAAACCTTCCCCAACATCTTCAAAGAGCCTTGCCATTATTATTTTTCAAACTATAGAATAAAGAAAGACATTTTGAATAGCCAAGCTAAAAGCATGTTTCCTCTATTGTGTGGACCACATCTCAGCTGTGAGGATTTGCCTTAGATTTACTTGGTTGCAGTACTTGTTTTTTTCCTGTTCTTAAAATACTTCATTTCTATGAGGGCTTAACCAACAAGGGAGTTACAGCCCCACAGCTTTAGCTACACAAAGTGATACAGAGCAGTAAGATTTTGAGTTTCCTTCTCTTTCTGGAATGGAAATTACTATACTTTGTTCTTTCCTCTGGACCTTCTCAGCATAACAGAACTGTTTGACTGATCACAACAGGACTAGTTACGCATTGGCTTGTCTCCACGGCCACAGCAAAAGGGGAAGGAATAAGGACCTTTCCCCTGTGGCACATGGGTCAGGCAGACTCATAGCCAAGATGTTTGGGGGAACACAAGCACCACACCTAATCGCTCTTCTGGGAAGTCATGGTGGTGGACAAGGGTTCAGCCAGAGGCATGATGCAGCAGCTTTCGTAACAATTTCTGTGCCACTGTGCATGCCGAGTAAGAGTATATACAATTCATGCCATGAAAATTCTTCCAAATACAAGTCATGCCCTTGAGAGCATGATCTAGCTCTGTATAATTATTTCTTTTTAGCGGTATTATTAACATGCAACTTTCCTTATCCTGACTGGCCACTCTAACTCAGCTCCAAATGTCACTTGTGCTCTGAGTTCCCATGTGACCAAATAATCAGGAAATGCAAAATGCGGTCAGAGAAAGAGGCAAAAGAAGATAAAATTAAACCCTTTTCAGAGCCTCCATGAAGTGACTGGGATACAGAGAAGTATTAGAAGATACTGAGAAAGAGGAAGCACTTGCCTAGTGCAGTGCAGTCTCGTGTGGATTGCCCCAAGCTAGCCCTAGGCTAACAATACATCTACACACACAGAAATACTGTCAACCCAAAATCAGCCCTGTCAGAGTGATGCTCAGGTTTATAAGCACAGCCAGTCTGTGGGGCTAGTCTGCTAAGACCCTGTGCTGTGGCTTGACTGCTTCTGCTACTGAGACTGGCCTGTTCAGAATGGGTCTGACTTCATGTTATGGTATAAACTCCCCCTGTAATTCATAATTAGGTTTGATGAGGACTCAGGTTCCCTGAACACCATCCTTTTATTCTGAGTACCACCAAGACCTCTTGATGCTGACAAGAAGGCCATTAATAATCAGGGCATCTCTGTGCTAGAGGCTTCAGAGAAGTAGAGAAATTAGCAAGCAAGCTGTAAGCAGTTTAGCTCAAGTATCAGAAAGAGTCTTGTCAAGCACTACAGATCTCAGCACGGGCTCACTTAGAGGTCAGGTGCTCTGCAGTCTGTAGTGCAAAGGCAAACTGGGCTCACGCACATGAGCTACTTGGGCTCCCTCTGCACTGCTCTGCACTGCTCTGCCCTACCCACCAACGCTGCCTCTTCACTGTGTGAACTGCACACACAAATCACAACCTACTCCTAAAATCTCTGCCACAACTTCCAATTTGTTTCCTTTAAGAATCTGGAAAGGTAACAGAAGATCTTGAAGTGGATTAAGGAGATTGGGAATGCATAAGCATGAACTCTCACCATACTGTTTCATCCTGCTTAGTGAAACATTCATTGTTCTTGGTATTTTTCTTGACATGTAAAACATAATCAGTTTTCTGTGCTGGCTCTCACTCATACAGGTGTGATAGGATAGGAAAAACCAGCCTTTGAGAGCATCAGCATGTAATGGCCTCTTTTTGATCTAATTTTTCCTTTTGATTGTCTTGTCTTTTTTTTCCTCTTGTACAAACTTGACCTGGAAAAAAATATGAACTCTTCCCCAACACAGACACCTGACACCATCATCACTTTTAAAAATTTCTGCCTTGAGGAATTCAAATTTCTTTGTAGAGTAAGTGTAGTTTGTCTTTGACTTTTACGCACACACTATGCATGCATTAGTTTAGGACTAAATCCAAAAAAGGAGCCTAAATCCCAGCTGGCTCTTCATTCTGTGTATTGTATTGAGCCCCTCTTTCCCATTATGCAGGATCTCTATAATTAGCAAGCGCATTGAGATCTGGGTCTTCATGACCTCTGGTTGTAGTGTTAGCCTACAGGCTACAGCTCACTCTCAAGTTGCACAATGAAATGGGATCTCAGGGTACCTCCTGCTGCATTATTCTACTCCTCATGACATAGTGACATTGGACCAAGGATAGTCTCTGAGCTCTACTTCTCGCAGCTGGAAAAGCTGTACAGGAAAACGAAGGCCAATTCCTACCTAGTCCGGCAGACACTGACCTTTCAATGAGTGTTTGCCACCCAAGGGATCCTGACACTTAGGGTGGAGCTGAACCAGCTCCAACAAGGAGAGAGTGCAGAGATGAATGAGATAAAGGGCCTACAGTTACTTTCCTGGTGGCTTCCTTCTTCTGAGATACTGAAAGCTCAACATCAATCTCATCCCTCCCAGACTATAGCCACAGAAAAGCTGAGCGTGAGGAAAATCTATAGAACTGACCCCTGGCTGCCATCATGGTGTGATGATCATGGTCAATGGCAGTTAATCTTAGCCTGACAAACAGTTGCAGTTCATATAACATTCATCTGGTTTTCTGCAGGATTGTATTGATTTTTCTTATAATAATTAAAAAAATAATTATATTATAGAAACACTTTACAAGATAATCTCCTCTTCAATTTCCTTTAGTATTTTCTGGGGAATTACCATGAGTAACATAGAAAGTAGGTAATTGAATTTCATTTCTATTACCATTTTGACAGCCTGAACTCTTTCCCAGGGTGACAGATTTAATTTCTCACACATGGCTTATATTGTTTTAAAATGGAATAATAAGTGGCATGATACTGTTTCTTGCTGTGGCATCTAAGCCATTATTTAGCAATATATCCGAAGCATTTCTTCTGAATTGATAGCCATTAAAATTTTTAAAGCAGAACCTCAGCAGGGATAGATTGATATAGCATCACTGGAATCAGCTATGCTGTGCTGATTCACACAAGCTCAGGGTTTAACCTGTGATATTGCTGTCACTTTTTTTCCCCTCCCTACCAAATTTTAGCATATTTTTTTTATCGATGGTCTGGAACAAGGCATGTAAAAAACCCTGTGAATTCATTATAAGCCCAGCCCTGCAGCCCAGTGAGCTGTGCAAGGGGTGATGTGTCATTGTCAATTTGTGCTGAAGACAATGGCAGCAGAAGGTGTTCTTCCTCTCTCCAGCAGCGCTCAGCAACTCATACAATTTAGGCTGCAGGAGCAAGCTTTGTTTGCATAGCTGCCAAGGACATATTTACAGCTAATTCCAGAGACACCAATGCTAGAATAAGTCACAGCATGGAAAAGGGGGATAGCTCTCATTAATTCCTTTCCAACACAAATTTGAAGGCTAATAAGCATTGCATAATACTGCTGCTTTCCGTTCAAAATCAAGTAGTTTAATTCATCTCTGAAATAACAAGCCTGTGTTAGAATCCTCAACTGTGGATATAAATACTTGCTTTCTGTACAAGTTAATAGCTTTTCTGCATGCAAGGGTAGAGGAAGTTTAAGAAGGTCATAGTTTCCTACTAGCTATATTAAGAGACGGTCACTTGGAGGTGCCACGCATCCCAAAATGGGTTGCAAAAGTTCATAGGAATCCCTTGATAATGGAATTGCCTTTTGTACTTCCATGACGCTGAATTTTAGTTCTCTTTTCCAGAAAGGAAGTTTCTGTCCTATTCGTTATAATATGGATGTGAAAATACAGTTTAACACAGAGCAGAATGTGTGATAGCTAATCTTGAAAGGAGGAAGCCACTACAGCAGAAGACAGGCAAAGTCTAAAATAATTATATAGACTTAATAACTAAGTGTAGTCAGTCTTTTACTCTTGCTTTGCATTCTTGGTAACCATTCTACGAAAATCTTTTTGCCTCAGTTCCTGAAAAGAATTTTGTGATAAAACCATTGGACTTGAAATGAAGCAGCTATAATTTTTAACCCTTCAGTTACTTCAGGCACAGTATCTGCAGCACTGGGAACTGTATTTCTATACCCCTTTCACTTACTCTTGCAGCCTTCAGCACACAACTCACAAAGACCCTATAGCAGTGCTCAGTGAAAACAGAAGTGAGGGCCAGCCTGTGACGTTTTGGTGAAGCTGTTGCAATCTTTTCTCAACCTGGTAAAGCAGAAGACAGTAGGTAAAGAGGTTATAGATGGGGAAGCAGCTATGATATACCAAATGAGAGAATAACACCGTGGGTTACTCTATACAATAATAATAACATCTATTTTCTCTGGTTATCCATATTGTTGAGAATATGTCTCATGTGAGAAACTTCCTGTTCCTTCCTCAGTAGAAAGTAAAAAAACTATTTAATATTTCACCAGAATTAGTGCATCATTTTGGAAAATTTTGTATAGTTGGTGTATACAAGGTAAGAAACATTTCTGGGGAATGCTGGCAGAAATTAAGGAAGCAATTACTAAAGGAGGTACAGTGTAGATATATTCTGGAATGTAATTGCAACACTGTCCCTCTGGCATTTTAAAGACTCCTAAAGACACTTTCTGTGTCAATCTACTGGAAGAGAATGATTTGAACCCCCAAAGGAAGCTAAGTAGTAATATACACACATTTTCAATCTCCAGAAGCATTGGTAGGTTAATCAGTGCTATTTCCCTAAAACTAAACTAGTTCTTGCCAGCAACAGATCTCTTCTGCCCTTACAGGTGGTCTACCTTGACTATGGCAAATTGGAGAGGGGGCTAATCAGGTTTTTGAGCTCACAGTAGCATACTGACTTTGACCTGAGGTTGTGCAGATGTAAATCAAAGCCAGCCATTTCCAAACCAAAAGAACTGCAACAGATCTTCTTGGCCACCTTGGTTTGCCTCAGACAGAAGTGTTGCCTACCTGACCTCAGTCTACCACTGCAGAGGTCAGGAGGATTTGGAGAGGGATTATCTTGCAACTGGCAAAGCACGTCATATTTATAATTAGTGCCTAGTACTGCTATGGAAAAGTTGGCTAAAAATATTTTGAAAAAGAAAAAAGGGATAAAATACATAAATGATAAAACAGAAATGCAGTATCTTTGTCCTTTTATATTTTCTGGTTTGTAAGACTGTGTCTAGCCTAAACTGTGACGAAGTTCCCCTCTGAACCATTAGAAAGAAGTCCAGCATATAGTTAGGGACCTGAGTACTTACCAAAAATTCATGGCTTCCCTTCTTCAGAGCATTCAATCTCCAGTAACAGAACTACAGGAAAGGAGAGGGAAAAATTCAAACACTCAGTGAATCAATAGGAAGTAGGCAAGAAGTGGCTGTGAAGTAACTAGCAGTTAAGTGGATTATTCTGGCACAAAAGTTGGCAAGGTTTTTTCTGCTTAGCTTTACTAGCTGAAATTTGAACTGAACATGGAGCCTCCTGTGGCCTGTTTAACCTCCTGCAATCCTATTAATCTGAGAGATTAAAATGGTCCGTTTCTTCTAAAGGAAAAGCAGAAGCCCAGAAGACATGCTTACATGATTCATTAATTGTGGAGGAAACTATACCTGTTTGATATTTAACTCATTTATCATTATTATTATTGTTATTATTATTATTATTAAATACAGTCAAAGTAAACTTAAAAAAAAAAGGTAATTTGAACTGAGAAATCAAAACCTAGGGAATCTCAGAATAAAATATGGATTTTTTTTTTAAATTTTGTGTGTGTGTGTGTTTAGTGATTTTGTTTTATTCTCAAAGGAAGAATGTGGTAAAATCGAAGCAAAATCATAAACAGCTACAACATCCATGAATCTATGTGTGAATGTAAACTTTTTGCCCATATTAGAAACCACAGTAGTTGTAAGAGTAAATGCACAGTTACCACCACAGTCAAGGAGTTGTGACCATAGTGACTGAGGAAGTTCAGGTACCTTCCAACATCAAAGCCTGCCACACACTACACTTAAAATCCTTGCTGCTAAGTGCCTGTCCACCTCCTCTGATTAACTGGTTGGAGCCTGGATAGCAACCAGATACTGCTCTTTCCTTCATCCCTTGCAGATGTCACAATGCATTGAGGAGAAAAGCATTATAAGCTTCTGAGCAACAACTGCCTTTTGCTGAACAGAGAATCTTTTCTTCCTGCCAGGCTCATAGGACAATAGAGCTACAATGCACAGTCTGGTTTTCTTTGTGGAAGAAATGCAAGATACAGAGGAAAGAATAATTTTACACTCAGACCTTCCTAATTTCTTTTTTTTTTCCTTAAATTCGATATGAAGTTCCTAGGAAATTATGTGCTTATGTTAATGTAACATTAACGTTGATAAATCAAGTTCTCAAATGTCATGAAACACAGAAGTCAGGCTGTAGGCTCAACCTTTACTCTGGCTCTTTGCCCCTTTCTTAAAATATAGTCAGTCTTTATGCTGTTATAAATTATTACTCAGACTACATGGGAGTCAATATAACACAAACTGGAATTCTCTACAAAGGTTTATAAATAGTAAACACATGACAGAAAATGCTGCACAGCGGGGCTATATAAGGAAAGGAGCAATTTACTCACAAATGCTTCAGTATGTACTTCCTTGTGTTTCAGTTTGGCATGATCATCTATCTGTCTTGATCGTCTCTCTGTTATCATTCATGCAAGGAGATTTTGGATATCACTGGTATTGTGGAGTCCTGCCCCTCAGAGTGATACTGATATTCATGTGCAAATGAAAGTATTCATATGTGAATACAAGTATTCATTTTTTCCTGCCAAGACTGCTGGCTACTGAAGATAAGCCTGTCTGGCCTAAAAGGAAAGATTGGGAACACCTTGGAAGTAAAAAAGTCTTTAAAACCTTCTGCTTCCTGGACAGCCCTTACTGAACAGCTGTCAGCAGTAGCAGGACACGACTCTGCCCAAGGTTGGATTTGTCCAGGATCTCACTTACAGCCACAGTAAACACCGACTGTGTGATGGCAGCTATCCTCAAGTGTGGTCAAGGAAGACAAGACTGATCAGTATTTGCCTTATGGCCCAATCTTTAGTCACCAGTCACCCCACATGCATCTTTCTTAATCCTTCTCTGAATAAAGCCCTTTCAGATCAGCAGAGGAGGTATATGTTAAGGAAACTTCCTTGTCTAACCATCCAGGAGCCAATCTGACAGTCACACTCACACCACCTGAGCTAGGATCAAAGTCCCTTTGCAGCCTACACCACCCTAGGGGTCACTCGCTTCTGCTGTATCTGTGTGTCTGGTCGCCTGGCTGTGCCAGAGGTCCCCGAGCCCTTTGTTGTGCAAAGGGTTGACAGTTTCTGGCCTCTTGCCTGGGGCTTCTGCCACCCAGAGCTCAATCTGCAGCTTGCACTGCAGCTTGCACACCAAGCCACCTGCACGGAATGTATTCCTCAACATATATTATAAACGGGGTGTTTCACACACATATGTACAGCAGTTTCATAAAAAGGTGGCATGTAGGGCTTAATCTTCTGTCAGAACTCTAGCCCAGCATCCGTGCTGTTTGAACTACACCATACCTCAAACTGGGAAAAGTACTACGATAGCTGTTCATGTATGTGCACAATATCTCTTCCATGTGTGTAACAAAAACCACGTTGTGCCTTGGTGGGAAAGTGGCCTTACATCTGAAACAGTCAGAAAGAAGAAAGAGAGGAGAGGCTTAGATGCTTGTAGCAATCAGTTCTGTTTTGAAAATGAAGCTCTTGAGAGACAAAGAGTATATGAGAAGGCTGTGCTTTTATTTCCCAGAATGTGAAGGAATATAATCTAAATAATATCCTGAATATACCATATCTAAATATGAATGAACTATGTTAGAAAGAAGTCAACTGGTCAAAGTTATTACCCTGGATAACATCTACTGAGATTTATCAGGCTCCCAACAGCAATTTTCATCACACAAGTAAGCACAGTATTATTATGTCTGTGATTTAGAACTCTTGAAATTTTGATAGCTGTCATTCAGATACTTATCTCTGGACACAAAAAGAAATTTTACAGTTGTACCACTGCACAGTTGTCCCAGTTTTAAACAAATTATTTCAACTTTAGTCAAAGGCGTAGTGCATACTGCTTTATAACAAGTACCTACTTCATACAGATTTTTGAGTGGTTTCAGATTTCTCTTTGTGGAATTTTTTTACATACTGTGCATAAGGATGTGTACTTGCCTTGAGGATATATTCAAGGTAAAAGCTTGCTCCAAGTGACATTTTTGCATTTTGCCTCTGTATTGGAAACTAGGAGAGAGAAAGGCATCTCCAGGTGTTGTGAGGAGGTCACAGACCCTGTTACAGAATGAGAGTAAGGTATCCCCCTGGACCATCCAAGTGAGTTGCAGTGAAGAACTGGTAGACTCTACTCTGCCATCATCATACACTGGTGAAAGGAATGAAAGCCTGTGCATTGTGAGATAAAAGGATGCTTCACCACTGAATTTAAGTGCCACAAATTACTTCCTGCTCCTACTGTGTGCAGTGAGGACAAGCTCTCCTCCAAGGCTCAGCGTTTTGGTTACTTTTCACCGTAGTCTTCATTTTGGGCATTACCTATGACATGATGTAGCCTAATGTGAACAACTCCCTGGCAAACCAATTTTTTTTCATAAGCCTGTTGGCATATCATAATGTTATGTTTAAGTTTCCGTCCATTAAGTGCTATTCTTTGCACCCTAAATTACTTCAGACACTTTCCTTTCACATTAACTAGAATTAACATTGACATTGTGATATATTGCAAATGACATCTGTTGGAGTAACTTTTTCCCCCAAGAACTATACTTCCTACCATAACCTCAAAATTTTGGGGAATTATTATATAATGTTGTTTCCAATCAAAATAAATGTGTTCAGTTTTCCTATATACAGTGGCATTAAATAACAGTTACACAGCTCAGTCCTCTTCCCACTAAATTTGGTGGAAAAACTCCCACTGACTTCATGGGACCAGGATTTAGATCTTAGGTGACTAACATTCATAGAAATTATGGGCTAACCTCTAAAAATAGGAAAAGTTTTGCCACATAAGTGTCCTAAGACCTAGAAATTTTAAACATATCTATCGCTGCTCCTTATACATCACTCTATATACTTTCAGTCTCCCTTTCACATGCTTTCATTAATTGCACGGAAATATTTGTGAATAGAGACAAAAAAAATTTGAATAATTAATGCTTATTTTTAGGGGCAATTTTAATCAACAGGAAATAGAAATTTACCTATCCTCCTTTCTCCAGACAAGGAAACAAATCTTTTGAAGGTTAGCTGCCAAAGTAATATCCAGAGAGGGGCTTTTGCATGTTTAACCAGATGTGTACACAAACTTATAACTCCCTTATTGTCCCCCTAATCCAGAGGTGTCTAAATGCCCTAGTCTCTTAAGCAACATCCTATGTTCTTGTGCCAGGAAAATAATTTTTCCAGCTGTATGATATTTGGTGTGACTTTTATTCACAAGATTATTGCTGGTCCCAACCATGTCCTAAACTTTCCCTGGTGTCAGGTCTCCCATTCCTCACTCTAAGGAATGAGCAATGTGAGAAGTTGCTCTACACAGAGGAGCCCTGCACTAAGGAAATACTTAAGTCCCGACCCATGCTGAATGGGTGAGGAAATTCTCAGTGCAATTACTCTAAACCCTTTTAAAGAAAGAGACTTCCCTCAGGAGAGCCCCTCCAGGCTAATCCTTCCAGGTGTCCAGAGCAGTTTGTGGAGGACAGTGTTACCGGACATAGGCAGAACATTTCAGGGGATTCTAACCGTTAAGACTGCATAAACTACCTCATTTCTGCAGAAATCCCAAGAGACAACATACCTCCAGAGTGTGGGGCCCTCCCTGTTTTTTCAGGCTTCAAGAAAGGCATAGTCATATCTTGCAGACCCAAATGAACAGTAAATATCAATATTTCTTACCTAACTCAGCTGTCCTATTTAGTGTATTGATCTGCCCTCGTCTTCTCATTCCTTCTGCTGTGAAACAAGGGAGGAAAAATAAGCAGGTTCACTGCACTTATTTATGTCAGCTCACTCCAAAACTACTCCCAAAAAATATTCCTATTTCTTCTCTTTTCTTTGCATGGGTGCAAAACCCAAGTTACATTCTAGTTTGCCAAACACTCTGCTCAATGTTTATGAAAAAAATAAGTGATGGTAGAAACCTGGAAATGTTACTGGAAAGGGAGCATGGGGCAGAAGTTGCGTGCACTCCTGCATGTCCCAGTACCTCTGTCTGCACTGCTGGATGAGGAAAAACACAGAACTTCTCTCCTTCATCACAGCTGTAGCCTCCCCTGGTTGGGAGCACAATTACAAAAGAATTGCAACCTCTTATCTCACCATGCAGATCATTTAGAGGAATGATGTCAGGAAAAGCATAAAAACCCCCCAATCAATCAACCAACCAACCAACCAAAAAAACCCCAACAGATAATTTTTCTCTTAGATTACGATTAGTTAATAATATTACTTTACTGTCTTAGAATCAGAATTCTTTGTTATAACTGAACAAATTGTAATACATATTTTTAAATGCCAGAAATCCTTCCTGTATCCAAATCAATATAGAATAATACTAATAATTTTCCTGTAGTTGTAGGAGAAATACCTGAGGCAATAAAATGCTTTGAAAGGATCCTTTCCTTACCAAAATTCATAAAATCATGAAAGCTTAGTGGATTCTGGTTCTTCTTTTAAACAGGTATTTAGAGAAAATGCGGAAAAGGGTTATTTTGCTACATTCAGGTGTGGCTTTTTCTCAAAATTCTAAGAATCCTACACAGTACACCAGATAAGAATTCTTGTCCTTAAGAAAATGCAGTGACTTTGCAACTAAATGTTATCCATCTGGTCAAAAATTCACCACAGAAGTTGTATTCAGTCATGAAAAGAAAAATTGGAGACAAACATTAACAACATTTTTGTACTGGTTTTGTTCCAAAATTTTTAGCAGTCAACGCAACGTACAGAGCATAAAATAGTCATGAAACAAAACCCAGTGCATTATAAATAAAATGACAGAATCATAGAGTGGCCTGGGTTGGAAGCCAGAGGTGAGACTGACAGGTGGGTAGTTCACATAGTCCTCATTTCTCCCCTTAGATGTGTACAATGTTTCCTCTTTTCCAGTCACCTGGGACTTCATCTAAATGCCCTTTTTCAACTATCATGGCAAGAGGCTTGGCAACTGCATCAGCCAGTTCCCTCAGACCTCTGGGATGCACCTCCTCAGATCTCATAGATTTATGTACATTCAGGGTCCTCAGGTGGTCATGAACTTGATCTTCCCTTTCAGTGAGACGGACTTTGCTCTCCCAGTCCCCATCCTGCTGTCCATCCATTTGAGAGGTGTGGGAAGAGAGATTGCCATTGAAAACTGAAGCAAAAAGTTGTTAAGTACCCCAGCCTTCTCCTCTTCCACAGTTACCAGTTTTCCAGCATTGTTTATCAGGGGGAGGGCATACACCTTTGACCTTCCCTTTTTGGTTAACCTACCTCTAGGAGCCCTTCCTGGTATTCTTTGTGTCCCTTGCCAGCTTCAGTTCCATCTTTGCCTTGGCCTTTCTCAGCCCATGCCTACACTACTGTCCTTCACCTCTATACTCTTCCTGTAGTGCTGTATTTCCCCACTCCTTTTCTTACTAAATGTTTGCCCTTCCATATGGTTCTCCCTTCCCCACCCTGGTCTTGGCCACTCCCTCAGGTTTTCCCCATTGGTTCTGCTACCCCAACTCCACCCATGTACCACCCCTATGCCCTGAGACCATTAGTCCATGTGCTCTCTCCGTATCCATATATCCATATCTCCCTCATCCCCATATAAAACTCCGGGTTCCAGACCATGTGCTCTCTCCCTGCCTTGGAGAACCAATGTGTCACTGTGTGAATAAAGATCCTCTGAGGTCCCCAGGACGGGAGCCTTCTCGCCTCATTTATCGCCACCATGTTGTGGTGCCGACAGCTAGCCGGAGCAGCGCGGGCTGCCCAGAAGGGCTATGGGAAGTGGGAAAGCCACTCTCCCCAAGACAGCCCCGCAGAGCTCTCCAGGGAGGTTGCGGCTTGCCATACCAATGCAGGGAAACAACACATCGCAACCAAATGGCGCCCAATGTGAGGCATCCGCAAAGAGGTGCCCTGAAGAGCGTCCCCTGCAGCCGCTGCTGTAGGAGAGAAGTCGCCTTTGGTAAGCCATTTCCCCGACCGAAGGGACAGCCGGTAGCCTCCTGAGGAAAGTAGCGCTTTCAAAGGAGGTCAGCCGGACAGTGGCAACTGAGTGCTTTACATTCATTCTCCGTGCTGGTAAGCCCCTGAGGGGAGCCTGCTGGAAAGCCCCTGTGCGAGGGGAGCCTGGGATGGCCTGGTATGGCCTGGTACGGGGGTTGCTTTTTCTCCACCGTGTGTGTTTCTCCACATTTATCGCCACCGTGTTGTGGTGCCGACAGCTAGCCGGAGCAGCACGGGCCACCCAGAAGAGCTATGGGAAGCGGGAAAACCGCTTTCCCCAGGATAGCCCCGCAGAGCTCTCCGGGAAGGTTGCGGCTTGCCATACCAACACAGGGAAACAACACACTGCAACATCTTCCTACAACCCAAAATATTTTAAGGGAATATTTCTTGTTTTATTTAATTTTATAGCAAAAAAAACCCCCAACCTATCTCCCTTTTATTTACTCTTTCTTAATATCCCAATATTAGTAAAATATATCAGGACACTTAGAGCAAAAATTGGATCATTTGGGATTTTGCAAAAGACCAGTTAGTCATGATACCAATGTGACTATAACTGCTTTTTGACATTACTTTGGATTTTCCTTTGTGATCTTAATTTTAAATGGCAAGAGAAAAACTTGGTGGCTTTTCAAAATGCCAGCTACTGCTGCAGGTTTAGAGATTTGTCATAAAGTACAAATACGATAACAGGGGAGTGCCAGAATTAACTGTGGTGATACAGCTGACACTTTAAAATACATTGTTCTCTTTCAATTCAGGATGCAGAAATTCAGTTAGAAAAAAGAGGCAAAGAACCAACATTTTCTACTTTTCTCAATTGTTGAAGCATCTCAAAAGTCAGTGGAGATAAGTAGTTTAAATTGTTGAATCTTTGTTTTATTTTTAACCATGAAAACAATATTTCTGGGTTAACTAAGTGTAAAAAGATTCTTTACTCTTTCTGAGCCAGAATGTAATGTAAAACAGAGCTCCAAAAGAACTTTTCACTTAATCTCAACACACAGTACCCATTCAATCCACATTTTAACAGTATTTATTAGACTTCAGTTAGTATCTATGGGCAATAACCAGTTATTCACTAATTTACTTTATCTTCTACATTCATGATAAAAAATAAAAAAAAATTAGACATCAACATTTCCATATTTGCAGTGGGATGTGGTAATTGATACCTCGCACCATGGGAGTTCAGTCTTTACTACGAATTATTTTATCAAAAAAATATTTCTTCTATAAAATTTGTGTAATTGCTATACCCATTAAACTGTTTTAAAAAATGAAGAATGCAGCATTGAGCCTAGCTTTTCTACTTTCAGGAAACTTCCCCTACAAAATTTACTTAGAAATTGCAATAATATATTTCCCTGGAAGACCACAGATTTTGGGAGCCATAAACAGTCAGTTTGGAAGCTGGTCCACACAGGATCTTACATAGAACAATTTCACCATTTTTGTACTTAAAATGCTTCCTAGCCCTTCCCTCCAGTCTGCATTCATTCAGATGAAACAACCAGAATGTAGTTTGACCCGGCAGGGGAAGTCCCAAAGCCAGCATCAATCAGCTAAGCTCTACTGAAGTCAATGAGCTGAGGTATGCTGGCTGAGGTACAGGCCCCTAATCTCTAAAAAGGAATTTATCTACACGTTTGGTACAATAAAACCCAACAAAGCTGTGAAATTTCCATTTGCAAGTTGGATAGGTCTGTGGAGGTTGGTGATGGATGGAAGCAGCCCTGATCTCAGTGCCAGCAGGGGAAGGAAGGAAGGATCCCCTCTGGTGCTGTGGATAATGCTGGACATTATCACATGAAAGGCAGCATGTGATGCCCTGGGAAGTATTAATCTGGAGTGCAGTGCCACTTGTTTCCTCTGCTAGAGCGAGGCCTCTGTGTTATAAACAAACAAGCTGACACAGGGCCAGGTGTCGTAAGCCTTCCACCATATACAAACTTTCATGTTTTTATTTATTTATGCAGTGTCTGCAGTGCATTTAAAGGTCAGTATGGATTACCTTGACTTGATAGCGCCTGGAAAGTTCTGTTAACTATAAGTGCTTAACCTGAATGTCATGGAGCTGTTGAAAAACTTTAACTTGCATAAAGGTACCTCTCAAATCACTTTCCTGTATCCTGGGTTTATAGGTATGTCTTGGGAGTTCTTGTATTCCACATTCCTAACATAAATTTTACAAGTGTGAAAGAAGATCAGATAAAAGTGCTTTTGTAATCCTGATTCTAAAAAAGATACCATCGATTACAGGCCTTTTTGTGTCTGTTAATACTGGGTTTTCTTCAGGTTTTGGGGTTTTTTGGGTTTGTTGGGGTTTTTTTGCCTATTGCTAGTTTTGCTCACAGAGATAACAAAGGAACAAAAAACTTGACAAAAAAAGCCACATTAATTCTCCATTAGTCTGTGTTCTCATTTCCACCAGGCTTAATTTGAAACCATATGTGTATTTCACATTGTGCCAGCATAAATGACTACACAGGTGCAGGGCAATATGAAGTCTGCCCTAAAACCCGGAATGTTCAGATCATCCATGAGTGCTGTTACCCAGGAGGCCAGTTTATGCAGTGAGGTTAAAGGAGAAGACTGGAAGGGAAGTCTCACCTTGAGTTAATGATCCAATATACAATGGATTTAAGAACTGAAAATTGCAGAGCAATAAATGAGTGTACATGAGTCCCATTGTGCATACAACTGAACAGACAGAAATACATAGAAATGGGCTTAATCTTTCAAACCCCAGGATTGTATGTGTGGGAATTACCTCATATAATTTACTTCATCTAGGACAGACTGCTAAAGCAGTTTTTAAAATTTATTTTCTAGTAGAGCCACTGTTGTATAGCTTGTGACATCAGGACAGTCTCACTGAATTGATTAGAGTGTGGCATAAACAGGTGGGTCACTGGAGGTGCAAGGACTGAAAGCATGATGGAAGGAAAAGGAAGAAACAATTAGTGGTATAATCCACTTAGTGTTTGAAAATCAAAGGGAGATGGCCACTGGAAGTGAAAAAATGAAGACAACTGCATTTGCTTGTGCCTGAGAGATGGTGTGGAGGTGGTGAGCTGAGAAAAGTTTTTTGTTGGGAGGAGGTGGTCAGTGATGGCTGAGTCAGGGCCTTCCATGGGGGTAGCACTGGGTTCACAGGTGTTTAGTGTGTATTCCCCCCACCAACATTCTTCATCAGACAGGAACATCAGAGGGCTCACAGACAGTAGGTGACAGCCAGACAGCAGTCTGGCTGATGAGGGTTGCTTGCTCTGGGCAAACCAGGACCTGTCTGGGACCACACAGGAAGTGGCATCACGCTCCTTCACCAGTTTGACCTGTTTTGCTTAGATAATTTACCACTCTACTCCTCAGTCCAAGTATAGACTAGTGAAAAAGTCCTTCCTCTTCATGTTCCAGTTGAGAGGGTCTCTATTTTCTCATCTCTTTTATAGTGATGGTTTCATCCTTTTGCTAATAGCTCTATTCTCAAAGACCATCTAAAAATTCTCTAAAGAAAATCCCATTCTCTTTCTTGAATGCTTTCCCTTTGACTTATTTTGCTGTTCTCTGCTTTTATGACTATTGCCTTCTTTTTCTTTATTTAGGCTGCATACCATATCACTATTTCAGCTCATTTTCTTGTTCTTTGATATCTTCTGCTCATTCCCACAGCAAATGTCATTTGCAAAAACTGTGATTTTGGAGTCCAGAGTCTCCTGTCATTTTTCTTCAATGTTCAGCATTGCAATACCTTCTTTCTTTTTTTCAACTCTCTTTGCTTTTCATGTAATTAGACTGTTCCTTTTCTCTTATGCTTTCATTGCCCTAAAAATCCCTGATCTCATCTCTCCTTTGCTCCACATCACTTTATTTTTTGCATTTGTGCTGAACTAAAACAGGGGATAAGTGCAAAGTTGCCCTCCCCCACTTCAAATCCTTCTCGACATGCTATGCATTTGACCCTTTTTCACCCAGTTGTGCAGGCCTACCCTATGCTTCCTATTAAACATAATAATTCTTGTTTTTACAAACTTTGCTTTACCCTCCTTCACCTCCATTTTCTCATTTATGCAAAAAATATTGTCTTCATATATGAGTTACCAAAGTTACAGGTTCTAATACCAGCTCTGAACATCTTTATTCTTGTATCACCACTTAAAATATTTTAATCGAGTAGTGATGATGTGAAAAACCTTTTCTATTTAAGTAGAAATAGAATTCAAGTGAGAGCATCTTGTAAATTAACTGCTAACACGTGCATTAGGCAGAATAAGTTAGATATAAGACAAAATGGTATTTTGAGATATCCTTTCATTTTACTATGGAAAGGGCACTTCAGTCATTCAGGTTCCCAGGATTATGAATTGACAGCTGACACTGAGGAAAAGCAGATTTATTCTGCTTTGGGCTTTTTTAAGCAAAGCTCTAAAGATTCCCCCAGGATTGTTGGACTTTAGACTGATTGAAAATCTAAAATTTATTTTACTTGTCCCTAAGCCCTCACAGCAGACGCAGACTCTTCATATTTGTCACTGTTTTGCTCAATTTAATACATATTCACAGAGAAACCTTTGCTTTGAGCCTGGTAGAAGGGGTGGTCGTTTCCCAGGCCCAGTCAGTGACACTGTGACCTGAAACTGAGATCCCAAGTCTGGAAATGATTCCTCTTAATGCACAGGGCTCTTCTCACTCCAGCCCAAGCAGCAGTTAAACATTTTAAGCATAGCAAACAACTTCAAAGAGGCAGCCTCACTGTGGAGCATCCTGCAGCCTAGTTTTTTGGAAAACCCAGGTAAATACATCATTCCAGATACCTATAATAAATCAGATGGGATCTTCTGAATGTCAGCCTAAGCAGCCACTCCCTGGGGTTTTTGCTAAAGCAGAAATGCCTGAACTTCACCTGGCCCCATTCATCCTGCCCTGTTTGTCTTCCCTCATACCGGCTTAAATCCCACAGGCAAGCCAGGAGCAGTGCGGCACGGCACGGCAGTGGGCTTTGGAACACCAGTCAGGGCGGGCTTGCACACCAGACCTCAGGACCAGGGCCTCTAGGTATCTGTGGAGTTGCACAGGGGCTGAAAAAGAGTCTGATAGTGCTTAAAGGTTGTCCTGAGGAATAGGTACAGGCATCCTGTATGTGGAATATTTCACAAAAAAGGCCTGTTTTCCAGGATGCTAAAGGCTACTTGGCAAAGCATGACTTAAGTATCTTCAACTTGGCCTGATATCCACAACAAGACTCTCAAACTAAAAAATTTCTGGCATGGTCATCGGCAGTTTATAATAGGGTTCTGAACAATTAACATTTTGTTTTGTTCCCAGAAGACAAGCCCGTTGCTTTCTGTTTAATGAGTGCCAGTTCTGATATTGTGACTGTTTTTTTCTGAGCAGTTGTGAACACCCACCTAAAATCTGAGGATGTTGTTGTTTTCAGAAAATGTTTCTGAGGGAAATGAGATTTGTTTTTTTTTCTCTGGTCTAACTTGCTCAAAGGAAAATAAGTGTTGAAAGTGTTTTAGTGCCATAAATAAAGCTCTGGAAAATTAACACTGATACTGAACTTTTCCACCCCGTAACAGTCTAGATTCTCAACCACAAGGAATAAAACTTGTTTTCAGGATAACAATGCATGCTGAAGGTTTTGTTGCTGGAAATTCTCTGAGGTAACTTCCCCTGAGAATAAGGCACACATTGGAAAAGAAGACAGACAGAATAATTTTTCTGTATTTACCAAGTAATTGAGTGTTTTTCTCAGTGTTTTGAAAAGTCAAGTACTTATATGGTTAGATTTTGCTAGTCATTGACTGTGGGATTAACTGATTTCTCATATACAGTGTTTCTCAGGTTCATATGACTTATGTATAGTCTGTATTGATTTCCTGTATATTTAATCAAAATTTCTCGTATCACATACTTCTGCTGTCTGATAGTGTCAGCAAGAAGTAGACTCATTGCAAACCTATGTCTCCTTAGAATACAGCCCTCCCTTCCACTGGCAATAGTAATGTTATAAAATAACAGTGATTACTCTCTGTCACTGTAAAGCACTTAACCCATTTTTGCCAATCCAGCCTTGGTTTCCATGGAAACAGAAGACAGTAACACAGGAGACAGGATTTTTTTTTTTTTTTTTTTTTTTTTTTTTTTTTTTTTTTTTTTTTTTTTTTTGAGGAGTTGCTTTTGTTGGATTTCAGCTGTCTTCAAACTTTATCCACAAAGCTGTCCTTCCTCCACATTTTTTCCCTTAAACCTATAGATTTTAGGGTTCAGGAAGACTCAATCATCTGGTTTTCATTTTGCTGCACCAGGTTTTAAAGAAAATTTTTGGCCAGCAAAATTTAATAGGATGATAGACTTGGACATTGGAGCCCTGGGTTAATTCACAAAGTTGTCTGAAGTCAGTTTCTCAGAGATAAAATGAAGCCTTAGTGGAGCCTGTTGCTGCTGTAATTTATCAGGAGTAGGAGAGATAAAAGCTATTACCCAGATTACCAGTTTTACCATATTGAGATACAAGTGCAGAGATATTTAGAAGGATATGCAGTCAAATTAAATTTGGGTTACTATGTCCTTAGAAGGAGGGTTTTGGCCTTTCTGTGAAAATGGAGATACTTCTTTAAAGCCATTTGAAATACATGAATATCTCACCCTTCTGCATTAAGGACTCTTGAAAGGATATCTTATCAATCAGATTGTCTTGATTTTAGGTGAGGTCCAGAAGGCATGTGTTAAAATTTTAGAAATTAAATATATCAGATCAAATTAGCTGTCTGCCTGTGTAGACAAACACTTCTAAAGGTCACAAAGGTGAACTAGATACAAAGCATTATTTAGCACACAGTAATGCTAAAGACAAGTACTATATTCCAAGAATAAAGAAGCTGAGCTTCTTTTTCATGCAAAGCTTGTTCATGAATAAAAATGTAATTTTTTCATCAATTTTTTCTTACCAGTAATTTTGTGACAAAAGCTATGGGTGACAAATGAGATACCCAAAATAACCAATTCAAAACATTTTCTGTTCAAAGGATGAATGATCATATAAATCACTTACAGAATAGGCTGCCATGCTACACAAACAATGAGACAAGTCTCTCTAAAACAGAGGAGACTGATTGCTTCATATGGTTTTTATTCTTTTCTAATTTGGAAATATGTAAGAGATAGAACAGAACATGAACAGAGATGAATAGGGAAGGTGAAAAAATCCACTTATAACATACCCTTTCCCTCTTCATATTTTTAAAAAGCATTGTGGCCCGTGGAAGCCAAGAATGCTTGTAGGTTTTTCATTACCTCTCTTATTATCTGCGTTGTGTACTATATGGGAACACTCTCTGTGAACTACTGTTTCTCTGTGACAGGTATAGCTGTTCTTGCCTTGAAAAGCTGATGACTTTGATTTCAGTGAACATCACCTCAGTGCTCAGGTGCTGTGTTTTGTCTGTTATCGTTGTAAAGTTGTTTATTTCCATCCCTGACGGGGGAAAATAAAGCAACATAGTCAATATACATATGCATTTCTTTACATCCCCAAACAATAACTTATTTTCATATCTGTGCATGTTCCTCCATAAACAGAATATTGTGACACTTTATCCTTTTTTCACCACTCCTAGAGAAAACATTATTAAAAGTCTGCTGAGGCTCTCAGTGGTCATTGGAGGCAGCTGCTCTAGCAGCACAGGCAGCCCAGCACTGCAGCAATGACACAAAGCAGCATAGCCCCTCTACAAGTGGCAGTTTTGAAATACCTCAGATTTTTCCCTTGTTATCCTAGGGGAGACGTACAGAAAGCACAGCTCTAGACTTGCCTTCCTATTCATTCCACCACAGTGCCTTCTGCCTCCCTCAGAGTCTCCTCCAGCCACCCACTGACTTCTGCATTTGGTGAGGGTCATGGTGCTGCCCAGGTGCCAGCACTGGAGCAGGAGTCTCACCACACCAACAAGCAACTTCTGGCTCAGAGCAGCCAGACCTCTTTGGCACCACCAGAGATGCCTCAAACCCCAGGGGTGACCAAGAGCATAACTCTGAGCACTGTGACACTGGCGATTAGGCAGATGTCCGAGAAGCTCACTGGCCTCCACAGCAGGTGCCACCAAGGTTTAAGCAGCTGTTGGCATGGATTTACATGGTTAGCAGCATCACTTTGTTAGCACAGTCCTTGTCATTGCTGATGGGATGCTGCTTCTCACACCCCTGTCCCTAACTGCTTTAGTCACCCTTCAGCTGTGCATTAGAAGTGAAATAATTGTATTTTCTGATGAACAAAATAAAATTTGTCTCCCAAGTTTATGTATATGGAGAACAACTATCTTGCAAGATATTCCATGATTTTTATTTTTTATACCATTATATCCCCATGGACTTTTTACTGGGACCACCAGTTAACTTCACAGACACAAATGAGAAACAAAGATAGAATTTTTTTGCTGCTGTCACCATGGGACTCATTTTAGTTAACAGGGTAAGAGGGAAACCTTCCAGGTCTTTTTCCCAATTCTCTCAGCTGTCTAGACCCACAAACTTGATTTTACCAGAGTAAAGACTCCATCAAATATATTTATTTTCTTCCACAACAACTAAGCATAGCAGTTGGCTCAGCTAAAATGAGACCAGAGTTTCACACTGGTGATGTTGTAAAGGGAACCATCCCTGGTCCACTTCTTTCTTTTCACAGTTCTTGATTTACAAGAAGTAGGATGCCTTTAGAAAGTAATACCATGGTATCTTTACAATAAGTTTTGTGCAGCGGTATCGCAGAGTACAATTTTTGGAACAGATTCTTATGGTCTCTTCCCCCAAGTAACACAAAAGCAATTTACAGAAACAAAAGTCTAAAGAGGATTTGAGAGATTACTTCACCCATTTTTGCATCAAGGCAAAGTAGGATTGTATGGAACTACATGGTGGCAGATAGTAAATATGGCACAATGATGTCCATAATAAAAATTGCTAAAGGGAAGTGAAAATCACATTACAATGCACTTTCAAGAGTTTCAGTGAAAGTTTTTATCTTAATATTATGACAGACTTGATACACTAAAACTTGTACTGCTTGGTGTATGTTGTATTTTTATTTAGCTAAATCTTAACGCCAGGGGAAATACAGCTACAGGACTTAGTAACAAATAATATGGAGAATGTAAATTTAAAACAAAGACTGCAGTACTGACTGAAAATGTATTATTTTAAGTAATTCATCATTTTTTTGTATATTGTGAGATACAAGCATTCTTTTTTATGTATTTTGTCTGCTGCTACTTAGATTTGAAAGAGAAATTAGTAAAGCAACTTAAAATCAAAATCAGTGCTAAGATTTAGGTTTTAATGCCACCATAATTTTTAGATTATAATAAATCTAAAAATTTCTAATAAATCTGTAAAATGAACTTGTATTTGATGGTTTCTTATTTTGAAACCATAATATTTTACCTGATGAGTACTCAGTACTCTGATTCCTTTTCTTCATTATTCTTGTTTAAACTACTTACAACATGAATGGTTATAAATCTCTGATGGCTCAAAACTTATCCTACAAGGGTTTTAACAGAGGGCTTTCAGTACTGTGTGTTATGAGAACAGCCTGCTGAAAACTCATGCCAAGTTATAAACAATCCTTCCCAAAGGATATCAACTTTCCATCGCAATTCCCTTGTGATTTTCAGAAGTCAGTACGTGCTTTAAATTTTGGCTCTGTGAATGACTTTGTTTTCTGTTCTGGCTTGTGGCATCCATTTTTCGTACTCTCCTAAGCTTCTTGGGTAAACTGTGTGAAAGATAATTTAGGCTGGCAGCTCTCTAATCCACCCAATACATTTCTGTAGCACCTGTGCTCTGTCCTTGCTCAATAATCTGCCTGAAAATTTTAACACTTAGGCTTGCCTCCATGATTTGAATTTAGAAAGGAGTGGATGGGTTTCCAGAAAGTAGGACATCTACCTGCACAGAGAGGACTGAAACACTAGTGCCCTCCAAGGATGCTTAATTGCTACAAGCAACCCTAATTAGTGGGAGGAAATGGCAGGGGAAAAAAAGGCAGCAGGATGGACATTTGGTGCAGTTTCTTGATCTCTACCTCTTCAAAATGTAACTTGCAGGCAAAATCTGTAAACTGAGTAGTAAACCTCCTGTGTCCTAATGGATCATGATGTGAAGAACACAACACTTTGATGATTTCCCTCTATGTATAAACAAACTCCATCCTCTGTTCCTGTGTATGCTTAAAATAAAAAGGTACTTAGCAGTTCATAAGCCAGAAAACTTGTCCATTAGTTCCCTTACTGCTACAGTAATGCTGTCTTATGTGCTATGAAATTACTTCTGCAGGAAGTCAAACTACAATTTGTAAAGAAACTGTGTGCACATAACGACAGCCAGCAATTATCAGAAGAGAAGGAGGAAGGTTGAAGAGTTTTTGCCCTCTGAGTGTGGTATCAGCCAGCTTGGAGGGAGCAAGTGTCGGAAGTGTTGACACATCACAGGGCATTAATTTCTATCTGAGGTAGAGCAATTCTGATCAGAGTTGTTCTGCCTCCAAGTTCCCTACACTGAAGGTTGCTATGCCTTTATTTCTGGACTATATGTCATATTATTTTACTTCTCTCTCCACTTAGTACTTAGAGATTTGTGACCAAATCATCATTTTAGCCTAAGATAGAGTATTTTGGAATTAATTAGGCACCCTTAAATCTCCCCCAGCTTGTCCTACTTCTTCTGACACAGCAGCAGTAGAAGATCCACAGGATCTGAACTGCCCTTCCATCTCATGGAAAATCTGCTGAAGAATATGAAACAAATTGTAAATGAGAAGTACTGTGTCATGCTCCTGATTGCAGCTCTCTAGTTTGTCTAGTTTCCTGCTTCCAGGAAAAAAAAGCATGACAACACATAAAACAAAGTATTCCTCTTGGGAAAATAATTATAAACACTTACGATCTGAAAAAATACAGAGGAAGTTATTGGCAACTTTTAGATGTTTTTTAAATGTTTTGGTAGTACTCCTGGAATTTTCTTCAGTCATTCTTCTTTTCTTTTTTTCAGGCCTGCCAGTCTGTAATTTATTAATGGCCCAGAAGCCAAACAGCAAAAACAAACCCAAAAAATGAAAGAGAAATAAATATGTGTTTCTAACTCAAGATAAGATCATCCGTTAATTTCAGATTAAATTACATGTTTACAACTATTAATAGTTTCCATTAGTGAGCAAAAAAATTACTCAAAAAATCATCTACTTACAAATTGATTTTTTTTACCTGATTAATTTAATTATCATGCTTTGTTGAAATTGTGCAAGTAATTAAAATATAAATCAAAGGTGAATCCTTCACCTTTGATGGACCATGTCCTTCATGCTCCACTTACATTTTGGCATCAAAAGTCATGGCTACATTTGCCTATTGCCTCTATTTCCACTATTGTTTCCTTTTTTTCCCTTCATTGTCTTTTTAATATATTGTAGTTTTATACATAAAAATATCGTTCAGAAAACAACCTTTGGGCTATTCTGCTATAAATGTTTTATTTCTGATAAGCTTGAATGCTTTGATGTGGTTCCTTTAAATAAATAATTTCAGAATTACGATTTTTAAAAAATCTAGGAAAATACGGATTTTTTATCAACTTTCTGACAGGAAAGAAAGAAGAAAGATGAAAACCATAAAATTTTACCTTCAGGAAGGAACCTCTTTGCTTTTAGAATATTAGATATTTAGAAATAAATTTTAATATGTACTTCATATTTCTACTTCTTTTTTAGGCAAAGTCTGTTCATTGGTTTTCTTTCCAGAAATCACCTTCCATGCCATGAGAACATATGTAATACCAAGCATGTACTTGAAACTCCCTGAACAAGAGGCTCATTAATAGAGTTTAAAAATTTATTAATTGGTTCCCGTAATTGGGCCATCTGTCACAAGAAGATGAAAAGCTATGTGAAAAGAGTCATTCATTTGTGAATTGGGAAATACTTTTTAGTGTTTTTACTGTTTATGTCCTTATTATTTCCAAAGACAAGAGTTTTTTTCCTCCAGTACCTGCCACTTCTACTCAGAAGGAGATATGTACCAGAAAGGCAGATGCTGTTAGAGCAATACTACAGCATGTTCTCATTTCACGTTGTTTCTTGAAACAAAAAGCCTCATTCTGAATCATAGAATCATATAGGTTGGAAAAGACCATTTAGATCATTGACTCCGGCTGCAAATGGCCGTAGGCAGCTATTTCACACAGAATTCAGTGACATTCAGGTGCTTAACTACAAATTAAAGATATGAGCCATGAGTCTATCCTCCCAAACATAGGAAAAAAAGAAGACAAATATTTTAATGCTTTGCTTTATAGACAAAGTGTTAAAAAAGAGGATCCTGTAGTAACATTGTGTCCTGGCTGTTGGGTTTTAGAATAGTAAAGTTGGTTTTGTTACAAACCAGGGTTTCCTCAGTCCAGGTCTGTAGATATCAGACGGTGGATTTGCTGCTCCTCTGGAGAAGAGCTGCTTAAGTGGGAAAATATCCCATACTGTTTTAGCAAAGAGAGAAGTGTTTCAGAGCACAATTGGTGGCTGTGGTACATTGTTTTAAGGGACATCAGAGCTGTGACAAATATGTTCCTGTGCTGGAGGAAGCTTTAATGTTTATGGGTTAGTAGCCAAAAACCTAGCAAAAAAGATTTTCCTGAAATTTTCAGCCATCTCTGAGCTCATTTTTGTTCCCAAATTCTCCACTTAATTTTTTGTCTTGGACTGAAGCTGTTCAGTTCTCTGCCCAGGCTGAATTAAATCTTGCTGCAGTTTACACCTTGTAAAAATCATTGAGGATATAACTATTAACTTGAGGGAAATAACATGGAGGACAGCAAGTACTCAGACACGAAACAGAATATTTCGAGCAACAATTCATATAAAATTCCTGTTGCAAGAGCTGAGTGAAAAGCTTCCATGCTGATGGCTCCTGCTCAGAGTTTAACTCCGGTGCCGTTTTCTGGGGTTCCTTGTACCTAACCAGTACCAGCAGGTAACACCCCAAAGACAGTGTAACAGGCTGTGCCCAGTCCATGATAAGGAGTTGAACTTAGGACTTTAAACGCTAAGAGCACTCACCTCCACAGTTTGAGCAAAGGAAACCAGCTTCTTGGCTGGTAGCAGTTCTCAGGAATTGACATATACAGCTTCTAGAAGGAACCTGGTGTGTCTACATTCATTTCTCTTGGTTCTACAAGACTCAATTATCATGCATCAGTACTTCTGTTTGTGCAGATCACCCACAGAGGACTGGTGGCACTTTCATTAGTTGGGCAGTCCAAAAAATTTAGACTTCAGTGTCAACACTGACATGCATTTTGATAACAAAAGTGACAGTTTTCATATTTGTCATAGTTAATCACCCAACACTAAGCCAATAGAAACATTAATAACCAGCATATCCTCTACAAAGGAGGTCTCCAGGAAAGTGCTTCTTGATAGTCATTTTCCAGCAAAACATTCTGCAATGAGATAATCTCTAGAGCTCTCTGGAACTCCTGAAAAAATAGAGTTTAAAAGACAGAAGCTGCTCCTGGAACAAGGTAAAAATGTGGCTATATGTTTACAGGCCAAACATGTCTCTCTACAAACAGTACTTCGGGAGAGGCAAATCAGGATTATGTAGCTTCATTGTACATTGCAAAGTATTTCAAGTAGACTGGGGAGCTGGCTGGACAAGATGGGAATTTGGCAAGCACTGTACAGGCTATCAGGAGCCAGGAGAATTTATCATGGTCACATAATTAAAGGCCCAAAAAGTATCTACATGGAAATGGAATATTAAATTACAAATCAATCCCTAAAAAAGCAATTTCCAGGAATTTTGAGAATTGCAGATTTATTGTTGTCCTAGCTTTTATTGCCATTACTTGTAACAAATAAAATCTTCAATCATAAGCAAAAAAACTGGGATTTTAGCAGGGATTTTGGTGTTCATTTCAGATACCATACCTATTTTCTAAAAGGGTGCAAGAAATTTTTGGAGGAAAAGGTCTTGTATTAACTATCAAAGAACTGAGGCACACATATGAACCAGCCATATGTAAAGCACTTGACTTGCTGTTGTGGTGGCCACAGTCCTGTGTGGTGGTTTGCAATACACAGATTCCCTTTCTGTGACTGACAGGTGAAGGTCTAAACTGCACATTCAATTAACAAGATGTGCTGGAGCAACAAGAAATGACATTACCTGAATCTCAGTTATCGCTGTCTCTTTTCCACAATCAGTACTGTTGTAAAAAGGTCAGTTCAGCAAATGGCTTTTACAGTATAGTCAGCTTCATAGGTTTGATTTAGATTTAAAATTAATACATTTTCCAGCTCTGAGTGGTTGCAAAGACACACTGGGAAACAGAATCCTGGCAGCTTACACAAACACACACACACACACAAACAAAAGGCAAATAGAAAGAACCAAAAACATCTTTGCAATTAGATCTATTTATTTTTAAACCAATCCTTATGACATTTCAGACCTTGGTTAAGTTCTGTTTTGGGCTTTTGAAAAGCTTGGAGTTTAAAACGAGATTGCTGCTGCTTCCCAAAAGAGGTTGCTGAGGAAGAGGCATCAGTAATGGCTGGTACCCTGTGAGGTTTCATGAGAAGAGTCTTGAAGCATGGAAGAGCAAGGAACAGAAAGTATCATGGCTTGTAGTGATTCATGAAGGTTTTTACTGACTCAGAAGACAAGAAGTTATGTAAGTTTGAAAGGTATAAATAAATGACAGGAAAAAAGGAAATAGTTCCAAACCATGCTAACTGCAGGTAAAGCCTGAAATCATTGCTTTATGAATAAACCTGCAGCTGCTGCTGCTGCTGATCGCTCAGTGTCCCCTTTTCTTGTACATTTGCTCTGACACAGTCCATGCTCAGAGTTTGTGTCCTTTCTTTTCCTTCTTCTCCTGGAGATAAAAACCTAATGGAGTTAATGAGATCATATAAGGCATTTATTATGCCATAAAACACTGAAAGCATCTTTGAACATTTGTAATTTCTTTTTATTTGAAGATATTTTATTAGAACATTAGCAATGGGCCCAGTAGTTTTAATGGCTCAGTTATTTACTACTGATTTGGTGATGAGTTTTTTGTCTATTTGGGTTTGGATAGGTTTTTTGGTTCCTTTTTTTTCTTTTTTCAGATGACCTAGAGAAGTAAGGAGAAGCTTTTGATACAAGATAGATATCTTTGAAGCTATGACAGAACAAAAGTTTGGAAAAAAACAGAACCCCTAACAAAGAACTTAAATCTGTGTAGCTATCCTAATCACTCTCTATGTTTCCTGAATTTAGTACTGAGGATAAACTACAGCGATGAACGTGAATTTTCTTACATTCTTTGCCTTGTGAATGTTCCATAAACACCAGTTTCTACGGAAGAAATTGGTTTATCCACCTTCTCATCAAGTATTCAGAAAGTTACTTAAGCACATGCTTATGTATCTTTAATCACATTGTTTTGATGGATTTGGTTATAATATTCCAGCAGTTTCTAAAAATATTCAGGTACTTGAGTGCTTTGTTGAACGAGGTGGTAAAAGCAGGAAATACAGGCTACTAATATACCTAAGCAACTTAAGCAGGAAAATTGCCAAGAAGGAGTTAATCATCTTAATTCCTATATGTATAGCACTATGGGGAGAACAAGGCTTGACATCTTGGGATTTACCACAAGCCAGCCCTGAATGCTGCAATGGAACTTGAGTTTTCTATGAGCATACTGCTGATCCTGTGTTCATCTCTAATTGACCAATAACAAATACACCTTAAGCCTACTAATTGTCTAGGGTTGTCTTTCATGGCGTATGTCTCCGAATAACTGAAAGCATTTCAAAATTCTTCTCAGTTCAGAATACATGACCTTATAAAATAACCTAGTGATTATACGGTCATTAATTTCCTTCAATTATTTCCTCCACTTTAGCAAATCTTAACTATCCTGCCTCTCCACAAAGCATCATGGCTTTCCCACTTGAAGTCAGATAAAGAAAACACTTTATAGGATAGCATGAAATTACTTAATTTGGTTTTATTACACAATTTATTTTTAAATCCTGAAACGTGAAGGTACACTCTCAACTTTATTTCCTTCAAGTCTGTTCATTTTAAGAGAGATATCTATTTTTATCTGTTCTCTGCATACTCCTACAAATAGATGAAGTAGCTATGCCTCTCCACAGAATGAACTAGAGGGTTTGTCTTTGCATGTGCAGGCTCGAGAAAAGGAAAACACAATTTTGCAAAGAGAGGGTTCTCTTGGTTCTTTTAAAATTATTTTTTCATATTCTTAAAATGACATTGCACTATTGAGTTTCCTAAGCTCCAGTGCCATACATCAGTAGCATCGTAGGGCAGAGACAGACTGACAGTCATCCTGCCTCTTGCTGCCAAAACTTAAACAGATGCCTTACAGAAGGTCCCAATTTAAGATGAAAATCATTGCATCCAGGACAACAGAAGAGGCATTTGCAAGTCCAGTTCTGGGACCCTAAGTCATACAGCATCAACATCTGAGTGCAATAAGTAACAGCTCAGTAAAATCCGCTGTGATCTGACTATGCTTTCTAGATGTTATGACAGGACTATCAAGGAGGTGCTAAACATTTCAGCACTGTGAGCCCTGAGCATGGCTGTACCAGTAAACCACAGCAATGGAAAGGATGCAGGTTGCATGCCTGGAATATTTCTCTCTGTTTCCCAAGCTCTGTGAAACACTACATCATATCACAACACTTTTTGCTTTTGCATTTAATTAGAGGACAGCGATGATTTTCACAGTGATTCCTGCTAGAAAGAGTGCACCCAGTAAATCAGCCACGTAAAAAGTGAGGTCTTTAGTCTATAAAGGCACATAATGTGGAATCTAAATTTTATAACAGACAAATGAAAACAGCCATATCGTTCAGATTTACAATCACAAATTTTCTTTGTGTAATTAAAACACAATTTTCTAATTACAAGAGTAGAAAATCTGGCATATGAGCTTTTTCCAAATACATTAACAATACAGTAACAACTGTGGTACATACTGACAAGCAGAATTTGATTACTGGAATCAGCTATTTTACCCAAAGTCTGCCTCCCTGGAACTTTATTTCAAGAATTAAGCATCATTTCACAAGTGGTATAATTTTATGGTGCAATAAACACTGAAATTGTAAACACAGTTTCTGGAAAAAGCTCTCTTTAATGTTGCTTGAAACATTTACTTTTTTCATATGTAACTTCTTTTTTTTTAAAATTGCATTTAAAACAAAAGCCAGTAAATTCAGCCCCCTTCATGGTTATATCACTCCACTTTCCCCATGAGTAAAAATCAGGAATAAAGAAGCAAAAAAATAGCAGTGTAATGTGAGAATATTAAGACCTGCCATTTATACATTTCAAGACCTATAAAATTTTCAAGTTTGTCAGAGTTATTTTCTGTAGTAATTTAGAATGGATTCTACTAGTTCCTCTAATCTGGATCTTCAGTCAAATTGTGTCTTAATAGTGCCAATATTTCACTGAGAGTATCAGTCACTGCTCAGTAAATGATGATTGCTTAAGTGCCTTACTCTCCCTGGCCACTTTGCTTTTGGATATGCTTAGTTAACTTACTTCTGATCCTGCAGATACACCAAATCAGGATATGCTCTGTGGTACTTGCTTTCAAAAGTGTCAACATAACAGAGCTGTAATTCTAGGTAAGCCTCTGGATGATACTATAATATAAATACTAAAACAGAAATTACTGTAAAGTTTGAGTAGTTGTAAGAACTTAGCCTTGCTGGTTCCTTGAGTTAAAAACTGCTTGGGTCTAGCTGAAGACTTTACTTTGATTTCCATGCTTCGACTGGCTTTTTGTTCAAAGACTTACGGAGAGAAAATGTGTACCAGAAATCAACGTCAGCATTTCAGTCAATGCCTCAAAGCTAGCCACCTGTAGCTAGGAATTAATGATGTGACCAAGATACAGAAACTGAGCACCTTTCGCCAACCAGGGTCACAACTCCTACGCATTCTCTGCGCAGCTTAAGCTTCACCAGTATGCAAAGCTTTGAGCTGCCTAATCCAGCTACTTAGAACCTTTTCAACTGGCTCAGTCTCTGTATGACGAGAGCCGAATGGAGAGTAGTGGTCATGCAGAGGGTATCTCCCACTTCCTGTTTTCCATGAACACGCTAACTGCGCCCCACCTTCCTCCAGCACCTTATTCTGTGCTACTTTTTGGAAGGTAATGGCAGTTTTTCCACCAGATAGATTTAAAAAGTGTCAGATCATTTCACTGGGTGTCAAGGATTTCTGAGACACCAGTTATAAATGCGACATCTGCAATGATTCTCTGCTCAGACAAGGTAGTAAGTGCCTGAACTTGTAGTGGAGAAATGTCATGATTCATTTTTCTTCTTTAAAATTGACAGGGGAAAAAATAAAGTGATATGGGAAATGGCTGGTATCTCAAACAGCTGGAATACACTACGAAAGAATTTAAACTGGCTGGTCCCAGCCACACAGAAACATGTTCATTCTAGATTGTGCTAAAATGAATGGAAGCTCCCAGTGACAGGCAGACAAGAGTTGAACATGAAACTGTGACCAAAAGCCTAACCAGCTTAGAAAATAAAAATGTTGTAAAGTCTACACAAACCAAATTGTGTGTGGAGTTGGTAAATGCAAACATATGATGAACATTCAGGAAGAATGTATACGGACTGGATGCTAACCAGCAAGAGGAATTGCGCTGAGTTAATGTTCTGAAGTACATGCATCACCTCCACACCTACTGCTTCCTTCTTTTTTCTGCCACTATTGAACTGTGATTGAAAATCAAGTTATGTCTTTGCAGTCTCAGAGACAGTCAAGACCATTTTGTGACTTCAGGCTCTTTTACAATTACAGTCATCCAGTTCCTAAATTCAGAGATACATGAAAACTACTGAAACAGACAAGGTGTTCCTGCCAGTTCTACAAAGGACGGATGATCAAGTCATAATGATGCACTTCACATCAATTCCAGTGCTCTAATGGCTACTCTGTAGAAAGCTCAACAAAAGAGATTGCAAGATTAGAGAGAGCAGGCAAAGGCAAATTTTGAAATTGTTTGATGTGTTCTAGCTAGTGCGTGTTTCAGTTTGAATAGACAGTGTTCAGCTCTGTGGAACTCGAAGGACTGTGAGCAGTTGTGGTGCTACGCTGACAGCACAAACTGCACTGAGCCTCATTCAGCCAACAGTAAAAGCTTAATCTCAGTTTTTTCTGTATGTCTGCTCAGACTCACCCTTGTGCTGGGTCTGTAACTGCAGACCCAGACATCTTTATTCTGCCATCAACCAAATGAGAAATCTCAGCTACAAATCTTCTTGGACCCCAGGCTCTTAGATAAAAATCCAAATCTAAATCCA
The DNA here is from genome assembly GCA_013397725.1 of Rhagologus leucostigma. Lineage (NCBI taxonomy): Eukaryota > Metazoa > Chordata > Aves > Passeriformes > Rhagologus > Rhagologus leucostigma. Next base: position 3,114,742 of record VZTD01001040.1, on the reverse strand, counting down.
GTCCATCGCAGTGGTTTTAATTTTGGCTTGAGATTGGATTTTGTTACAGAAGGAGATTAAAAATGCAAAATACTTCTCAGAAGAAGATTCAGGGAAAGATTATAACTCCATCCTAATTTTATGGACATGAAAGTTCACCCCATTCAAAGTCAGCAACATCTGTCACAAAAAAGAATGACAACATTTTCTGACTTGGACAAACTTCCCAAAGGAAGCTTGGTGCTATAAAGTGAACGTTTCCTGCCCCAATGGGATGTGCAGCCCCAAGATTTGTACCCCGGACTCCCCAGGGAGCTTTTGGAGAGCAACGGTACCACGCTCCAGCTAGCTAGCTGACTGGGAATCCACCAAAACCCATCAGGTTCATAATGGGGCCTGGATCTTGGCTTCCTGCACCCCAGAGCAACATCCCAGCCATCCAGCTATCCCTTCTCCAAGATTTGTCTTGCCTGATTTCTCCTTGTTGGAATTCCTCTGCGTCTGAAATTCTTCCATGGACAGGTACAACATGGTCCTCCTTTCTTCACCACCAGTGTGCTACCACCTTGGCAGGAGACTTAAACCTTTTTTTCCCCTTTTCCTGCTCCTTACTGCAGAACAGTGTAATCCCTTCAAAGGGAAATAGTCGCCTTCCCCTTTCTGCCCAGGTGTTTAGACTATTACCCTTGAGGCAGTAATCTCTCTTGGCTTTTGTGGGACCTGTTTTGGGTCTTTGCTCCAAACTAGAACCAGAACATGAATCACTATGAGAGGCAGAGGGCCATCAGTGCCATGCAGCAGTGCTGTCTCCAGCGCTGCCATTTTATTGTTGTTACCCCTGTGCCACACAGCCAACTCTTTCAGAGGGCTGATGCTAAAGGGACACCAAGTTTAAGCCTCTCACAAAGCTTGAAATATTAGCTAGCAGTGGTGATATCAGGACTTTGGCACAGCAACCAGAAAAATGACATCTCACAGATTCAGGCAGCTGATAAGAGAAGAGGTTTGAGATTCTCTGTGGTGCCTAAATATGATGCTGAAAGTAGCAATTAGGTGCCCATTTGTGGACTGAGTTCTCAAAGCACTGATTGAATCAAAGCACTTATTCTTGCAGTTTAAATTTACACTAACCCAGCACAGTGCCCTCCCCAAGCGAAACAGATTAATCACATGCTTAAATCTGGGTATATGCTGTCTAAGCTCTTTGTAGAATCGGGATCAAGAGAAATAGCTGGAGGTGGCAAAAGTGCTCAAAACCAAGTACAAAACCATTATTAACACTGAAAAAGAATAACCTACATAAAGAAAGAAAAAAACAGCACCCCTAGGGCATGTTAAAGAAAGTGACTGGACAATAGTTTGGACAATAAATACAGAAAGTTCACTTCTTTTAGTGATTGAAGGAGCAGATTGATGTCTGTTTGCTGGTTTTGCTCAAGCCCGATTTCTCAGATTAATCACCACTATATTGTGTTATAAGAATCCCAGGGGAAAGCATTTTTCTCATTTAGCAACATTTCTGCCTTTGCATATATAAGGTGTTACAGTTTCTGGTAAATCTGTTCTTTTTATTTCTGTTTTGGTCTAATTATGGGTTATTAGTTGACTAGGTACACAGTAAATTTTGGGTTATTATTTTTCCTGCTAATGTTAGTTTTTTCGGAAACATCCCCACCCAGAGAAAAAGCAAATCCCCAAGGCAGTAAATACTGGACAGTGAGAAAATACATTTTCGGGAGGTTTGGGGTAGGAAAAAGCAGACCTGATCCAGAGCTGACTACTTATTATCCAAACTCTCTTGCAGCCCTTTATCAGTGTTTTAAGCCTGCACCAAGCAGAGGATGTTTGATAGCTGATTATAAAAATTCTTACTTTTCCAGATTAGCTGTAAACCACTTTTAATGTATTCCTTCTGTTTGCTCATACAGCCAGTTTTTATTATTGCCACTGCAGAAAGAAATTAGTTTATCTGTGAGTACAGATGTAGTCATTTGCAGAGACAGCAAACCAGAAAATAATTGCTTACCAATGTGCTTTCTTTTGTTTACCCTCTTTCAGAGAATTCCTTCTGGATTTATAGATGTGATCATGAGCTACTCTTAGAACTGCATTACAAAAATCCAGTATTTGCCTCTCCTATATAATCACAGTTACTCCCCACTGATCACTGGGTAGTTCATGGGTTGTTGGATTGCTTTTTCTAAAACTTACTCTTTACTCTTACTCGTTCACAAAACCTGACCTTACTGCTCTAGCAGACACCCCAGTGATGCATACCAGTGTTGGACATGTGCAACTCATCTTTTCTTATCTGTTTTACAGGTTTTTTCCCTATTCCTGCTAGAATAGGGACAACTGTTGCAACATAATTAAGACTCCTGCTATCAGTTTGTTCATCCAAGCTATCTGCAAACATCATATATAGACAAGATAAACAGGCAATTACCATGGAGAACATTTGCTAAACAAAGCTATAATTAATAATAAATGAAACTGTATTCCAAACTACTTAAGTACAGTAGTTATTAATTATCATATGGCCCCAAGCTATTTGTGTAGAGTGTATAATTTACAATTCTGCATGATCTCAGCTGTACTCCCTGAAGCCTACAGAGCTATCTTTTGCATAACTTTAAACGCCGGTATGTTGGCTGTGAAAGTTTCTGCTGTCTTCTGCCCCAGCTCTCTCCATTATAAGGCCAAGAAATTCAATCTTGTGTTTATGTGGAAGAAATTACAACTTTTAAACGGCAATATGTAGAAAATGCCAGAATATAGCATGCAACTGAATTAGATCTGGTTTTGTCACCTGTCATACACAATCAGCCTCCAGCTGTGCAATGAGCTATTTGGAGGTATCCAGCATTGTCCTACATATTTTTCACTTAAAAAATTATTAACAGTCCTGTTTTCATCACCAGACAGCTTTACCAGCCAGTTTCCAAAATCCCACATAATTTAACTCTTATTACACGCGGTAAAACTCCTTCAGAAAATTAGATATTCTATATAATGTAAAACCAGATATCTTTCCCACTAGAGGTGACAGTGTCATCATAGACCCACGGGCCGTGCAATGCCTTCAAGGTTTATGTGCTCACCCTGAGAGCGGGATGAAATACTAGGCTGCTGGCAATACTACTCACACTACATTTTTACAACAGTACAGTCCGGAGCTCCAAGATTATCACTTGCTTCCACACCTTGATTTCTCACCGTGTTTCTTTCAAATGGTTCCAAGAAGTCATAAGCGTTCTCCTGGAGGCTTACCAAATTTAAAACTCAGACTACTGACAGGGTTGTGTGTTTTCAGTGACAAAGACCAGACATTTTCAGAAGAGGCCTGTTCATATTTGCCTGGTGACATAAGACACTGTATAACTCTGGTCTAGAAGGGAAAACCACAGCATCCACACAGGCCAGACCCACTGGCTTTACTCACCACTTTCTGCAAGCATACCCAAGATCTCTCTCCATCTCTCACTTTCCTGGGCTACAGAGCTCCTACTGCAGTTCCCAGCAATTAAGTTCTTTTTTTAAAATGCACTTATTTTGGTTTTGCATCTTCTGACTGCCTTGTCAGCTGCTTCCTGAGAGAAAACACCCAGTGGGTGATCTATTCTACCTTCAGCTAACTGTGGCTTCTCTGTCTTTAGCAATTTAGTCCTATCAACTGGTCTTGCTTCCCTGTTTCACACCTGTCTCACTTCTCTGTCCCACTGAAGGCATTAAATCTCAGTATTGAGTCAGTTAAAAATAGTCAGTGAAAAAAATTAATTACTTAAATTTTTTTAGAAGACTCAGATTCTCCACAAATGCCTAATTAAGTAATTTAAAAAGATATTGTCTCTGTGGCATGTGCCATGACTGTGTTATCTGGTACTCCATAATGTTTTCCATGTAATTTTCTTTTAAAATGATTAATTTATGAAGATGAGGCAAGTTGGCAGTAAGCATGGTAATTGCCATAAACCATGTAACAACTTCTCTCTGAGGCAGACTCCTGCCATTCCCCTTGCCAGTTGTACAGGAGAATTAAAGGCAAACTTCAGTCCAAAGTAAATACATGTAAGTTCAGTTCTAGTCTTTGGAAATGCACGCACTTAACTAAAAGTGTAACAGGATCTTCAGCCTCTGTGGCACACCACAAATAGCAGACTTGAAATTATCTGGATGTAATGGTGGCAACAGTGACCAGGTGCTTGCTGCAAGCATGGTCTGAGGCTGTAACTGGATGCTGGTAACTGTTCAGGGGGTTTATTGCGTGCCTTATTTTGTGGGGGTATGGTGGGCTTAAGCTGTGTGTTGTGAGGGACTTTCCCAAGTAATAATAAACAGAGAACAAACAAATAAATGAAGAAAAAAAAAGAAGAAATAATTAAACCCCAATATTTTTGCATATTTTTATTAACTTTGACCTTTTCCAAAACTTTAATCCTAAATACCATGTAGAGAAACGAGGTGAAGGGATTGAAAATTCCAAAATTGCAATAATGATCTATTGTCACATCTGGAAATCTCCCACAGGCAGGGTATTTCTGGGTCAGGAGACTCATCCTCCAAACCACAGAAGTTTGGGGTGGAAAAGATAAACGTGATGTCTCTGCTCCCCGCAGGTTCCCCAACTGTCTGGTTCTTTGCCTTCACCTTCTAACCTGTGAGGGTCAGAGCAAACCAAGACAGCTGGTTTAAATCACCATGTCATGGTTTTGGGACTGATTGCACAAGAGGATCTCATTAGACATGAGTGGTAACAACAGCAGAAGTGGGAACCGGAGGTGAGGTGAGATGAAACTGAACATGGCAGCAGGTGCTTTTCCAAAAGAAGTTGCACACAGCACTGAGAAAATATTCTGGCAGTTAAAATACAAAGACTGGACAATAGCTCAGAGAGCCCTGTACAGTCCAAAATCACGAGAGAATGGAGAATTTGGGAAATATGGAATCATGCAGATGGAAAATGCATTTTGTTGTGATCAGGTACCCATCAACGTGTTTCAACTGTGGCCAAGGGTTTGAGTAATGTGATACATTATTAACAGATGCTGCCAGAATTTCTGCCTCTTGACTTGGAAGCTGGCTGAAGCAGGTGGCTTCTGGAAGTCTACTGGTAGCGGTGTTCAAGTTTTTCAGAGATAGTACAAGCTAACATACAGTGTTAGAGAGATCTCTTCCTTGGTAAAGGAGAGGAAAAAATGGCTTGGACTTTAAGAGTGTAGAATGCAGTCAAACCACACAGAAGCCGATACTCTGAATAAGGTCCACACTCCCTCTTGATGAATAGACTGAAAATCCAGCATGTTGCAGCTTTACTATCCAGTGCATGGAGTTAGTGCTTTTGCTCCTCCTCCAGAACACCAGAGAGCAGCCCTGTCCAAAAAAGCTATTTCGACCTCTGTGTGTGTGAGAGAGAAAAACTCTAAAGGGGCAGCCTTTGTATCTAACCTCACTTTTATGTCTTTTGAGTAGCCTCTAGGTCAGAAACATTGATTGGTGAATTGGAGAGAATGTACAATTAACTCTGCCTGTAGCCAACTCTGTTTATCAGCAGCACATTTTTTCTGTAGGTATGTGTAAAAAAGAATACTTTACTGGCCCTCTAAAAGAAACTTACAAATAGAAGGCCTTTCTCAACCTCTTGAAATATCGCTCAACTCTAAACTTAAATACTTCTGCAAATATTAGTTGTAAGCGAGAAATGTCTATTTTGTATGAAAAAATTTCTGGTCATATGATTCTTATATGTATTTTCCAAGGAGCTGAAACTCTTTAAACAACCACTTCGACATTCTCAGGGACAAAAGTACTCAGTAGTTATATCAGCTGGATCATGTATTTATCATGTATGTGATTTATCAGGTGCGTTTCAGGAAATACCTCTGTGACACAACTGTTTTTACAGTTTTACTTCCCCAAAATTTCTAATTATTTGTTCTGATTGCACTTTTTAAGTCTTGTTCCATTTAACTAGAAAATTTAGCGTGTGGCAGGAAAACATTTTTTCTCTGTTTGCACAGGCTGAAAACAGTTTGTGTAGTTAAAATTTGCAAAGAGAAACCCTAACAAACCCTATGATAAAATTGCTTTCTCATAACCAGTATTTTAAAAATACTTCTTTTTAATTCTTTCTTTCTTAATGTAGGAAAAAATTATTAGCATTTCTAGAGTTTGTCCAAAATTAGCCGTCAATTTCTATGAAAGATTTGCAAGATGGGAACCCTGGTCCCATTAAAATCAATTGAAGTTTGCTGTGTGACAGCAGGAGTGATAGCATTTACTCAGAGATCTGAGCCACCACTGGATTAAAGCTATGTGGATATCAAATCCCAGTATCAGACATGAAGGAAGTACATACCACTGTATTAATTCACAAAAAACAGTTATTTTTGTATTTACTGGAATTGTTTTATGTTAATAGTCTTGTTGTTAATCTCCCATAAAAATAAAATAGAGAGAAAAATATGCATTTTAAAATCATCTATATTTTTTACTGGTCTCTTTTATGGCAAAGTAAAAGTGAGAAACATGAAAATTGTAGGCAGTTTAAATATTACTCTGGAAAGACCTCAAAGGAATGATGAGCACGTCACTATTTTGGAATGGGAGTTTTCATAGTTTGAAACACTTTTGTTAAGTTCTGAGCTTGAAATTTATAGTTTCTGACACTGACCCACTGGATCTCACCTTCTCTCAAGATAGATTTTGGGGATGAATAGGCAGTCACATTCTTTTATTCATCTTTCATCTCATAAAAACAAAGTGCTATGCCAATGCCACTGTTCTATTTCCAGGACATGTTGTCTCAGCAGGAGGCTACCTGTGAGATATCTCAAAATACCTTGGTTATTCAATTTTTCTAAATATTTTATCCTTCACATCAGTAACACAGACAGGTTTTTCTCTGTTACAGGCAATGGCAGCAGTCCAAGATGCTCTGAACAGCACAGGCTGATAAAGGGCAAGCAGTTCAGCTCCCAACAGACTTCTTTTCTTTTTTTCCACCTCTAAATCAAATGTTTATCCTTATGAATTACAAGTCACAAAATTTTCTAGGCCAACAGTCAGTCCTCAGTGGGTCTAAAGATCTTGCTCCACATGAAAAAATCATACAGAGAAGTTAAAAGAGTTTGTTAATCACACTGAAGGAGCAGGATGCTTATGTCCATAACCCATTGTATATTGATCCTACTCTTTATTGGTAACCGGACAATATGATTTGGCTCAATAATACTAGAAATTAGTAAAAGTCCAATGTTGCTAGACCTTTTCAATATGTTGTTTTGGTGCTCAGCTTTTTTTAAAGAGACCACTGTGAAAGTCTAATGTTTTTGTTCTAAAAACTCTGTGAAGACAGACACAGGATTTGTTTCCTTACAACTTCCTGTATTGATCACCATATATTCCTTAGTAAGGGATCCTTAGTATATCAGAACTATAGGGAAGAGAAGTGCATATTTGTTGCTATTCCTAAAAATTAAGTTAAAAAATTAAATTGCAGTAAATTCCATGTAGTACACTGCTCTTGCACTCAGCAATGATAAATACCATACGGGGCTATCATTACAGGGGGATTCTGAGATATAAGAATTTTTTCCTTGATTAGGTCACTATAATGTCACAGAGAAATAAATCAAACAAATAATTTAGGTGTAGCTTCTTCTTAGGTGCCACTATCATGTTAAATTTTTATCATGTTAAATTTCCCAGTGGACCCCACTTGTCACAGAGAAACTTCATCTATAAGTGCTTATAAAAAGCAAAATATATTAGAATGTTATTACATTTTTCTAAATTTAGGGAGAATTTTATCCGCAGGAAAACTCATTAGGCTTTCTGTTCTGCTCCAAAGTTGACCCTTGTAGTAGATTAGCTCTTCTATTAGCAAAGCCAAATGCTTATCAGAATTCAAGAAAAGAGTTGAACTGACACTTGACAGAGATTCTTGACATATGAGTTAATAATATATGAATGTTTATTTTTAATTTTTCACAGTATCATAGGATCACAGGTTCACACACTGGCTGAGGTTGGAAGGGGCCTCTGGAGGTCATTTGATCCAAACCCCTGCTCAAGCAGGGTCACCTAGAGCAGGCTGCCCAAGACCACATCCACACAACTTTTATATATCTCCAAGGAGGGTACTCCACCACCTCTGTGGGTAACCTGTGCCATTTTTTTGGTGACTCTTGCAGTTTCCTGGTGTCCTGATGTCCTTTGTTTCAGTGCGTGCCATTGCCTCTTGTTACTGGGCACCACTGAAAACAGCCCAGCTCTGTCTTCTTTACACCCTCCTTCAGCTATTTGCATACACTGATGAGTTACACCCTAAGCCTTCTCAACTCCACACTGAACAGTCCCAACTCAACCTTTTTTCGTAGGAGAGGTGCCCCAGTCTGTTACATATCTTAGTGGCCCTTTGATGGACGCTCTCCTGTAGCTCCATATCTCTCTTGTTCTGGACACAGTAAACTGTGATCTACTCAGGAATAACTCCACTGAATATAACATAACCTCAGGGTTACGCACTTTTGATTGAGGCACTGAATATGGGTATTAATAAAAGGTAACATAAACAGCCCTTCTTCTCACATAACTATCAAATGGATGTTATTTGGTGGAGGAGACTAAGAGATGGTTTTAGTTCAGGCAATCACCCAAATCAAGTTTCAAACAGATTTTGTGTACTGGGACATGAAGGAACTGAAGCTATTACAGCCTGGTAGCATCAGAGCTATCTGAAGACAGGTCCCTGTTGTAGAGTTTTCCCCTGAGGGCAATCCAATTCATTCAGCTCTGTACAGAGAAGGCCTAAAATCTCACCTTTACTGATGTCACATAGAGCTTTTGCTCTAAATCTTCTTTGTTCTGAACATTTTATCTGTTGCCTCTGCACCAACTCTTATTATTGATCTGAGGTTACACAGAAGTAGGGTATAGTCCTTCTGTAACTTTCAAATAACTTATCGCAGTTGTTCAATAACAGCTGAACCCTTTCCAAGACAGGGATGCAGAGCAGCTTAGGAAATACGATGCACATATGACATAAATATGAAATCTACTATCACTTTTGTAAGGAAACATGGACTGGGATTTTAGAAGAACTGTGTGGATTTTGGCATGAACAAATGATTTTCGGAGAAGTCTGCAATCAAGGTGAATGTCCAGTAATTTCAATAGCGTAAAATGTTATTTCCTTGGTAAGATTTTTTAGTATCTTCCAGATGCCTTTTATCTCATCTGTCTTTCAAAGACAACAGATATTTAAACCTAGCACTATCACAAAAAGACCTAAACACATAATACTCATGCTTTTTTCCCAAAATACACACTAGTCTCACTCATATGAGTGTGTTTAAGAACAAATTAAAATCATATTATTTAGCTCACACAAGCAGTCTGGCTCAGTTCACAAGAGAGACTTTTTCCTACTGAACCTGCTCTGCATTGGGTAAATAACCAAGCAAATAACTAGCCCACCACAGGAGCAGAGTGTGGGACCTGGCACAGTGCATCCTGGCGCTGAGCCTTAAATCCCAAGCTTGGGACCTGCTCAGCCCCTCCCTGGCCTCATGAATTGTTACTGCATGCAGCTGTCAAGAGCTTTGAGAGCAAGGAATAAGGGAAACCTGCACTGCAGCAGCTGAAAGCTTGGTAGGCTACAGGCTTGGTAAGCATGGTACCGAGATGTGAGTTCAGGCCTCTTAGGTAGGAGAGGGCCCTGAACTGCAGGCGCCAGTTGTGTCCCTTTGTGTTGCGGCGGGTGTTGGTGTTAAAAGTGCCGCAACCTTCCCAAAAGCATCTCCGCAGGAAGCCGCTTCCGTAGGGCTGCTGCGCACCCAGTCGGCAAGGGAAACGCACTCTCCCTGAGTGCCTGGGACGAGCAGAGGAGGCCACGGAGGGGCTCCTGCACCCCTTGCCACCAGAGCAGCGGGCACACACACACACGCAAGCTGATGACAAAGGAGTCCAGGAAGGGTCTCCATACGGGGTTCAACAGGAGGGTTTACTGCGACCACTCTCATGAAAGATTCCAGGAACGAAAACAAGGAACAACGGAGGGTAAAGGGTTTTATATGGGGGCAGAGAGAACAGCAGGGCCAATATCTGAGGGCACAAGGCAGTACAGAGGAAGGACTCG